>VDFB02013506.1:0-70642 GCA_007258455.2 Sequoia sempervirens | reverse complement strand
AGCCCTTATCATTTTTCATTCACGGGCTATATTGGTTTGGGTGTTTTTTTTTATTCATTAATTTTTTTTGTCTTTTATTTAATAACCACTAAAGGTTATTTTAGTTATAAATTTGGGTTTATTCATTATTGTTTTAAAGGGGTTAATTTTTTAATTTTTAGGAGATTTGGTTTTAATTTGTTTCCTTTAAATCCCACCAAATCCACTTGGGACCCCACAAAATCTGATCCCACCAAATCTGCTTAGGATCCCACAAAATCTACTTGGAATCCCACAAAATGGATTTTGTGAAATAAAATAAACCTCCACCACTTTATTTATCAAAAATAAAGCTTGGTGTAGTGGTGGTACGTGAATTTAGTGAGGTGGATCTACATTTTTTCCAGATCACCTGCACTTTCCATGTCAACATCCAATCAACTGCCACGTTAACATCCAGTCAACCTTCAACTTTGACTGGCCATATCTTTGTCGTACGAGCTCTATTTTTTATGAAATGAGCAGCATTGGGATCATGGAAACGAGCTCTTCATTTTGATGCCAATTTTCATGAATTTTGAGATGATCAAATTTTCACCTAAAAATACTTGCCTAGTTGCAAGGTTTGACCAAACTTTGACTAGCCATAACTTTGACATATAAACTCCTTTTTTTCCCATTCAAGTTGTGTTGAGTCTAGTTTCTTGAGCACTTTGATTGGTGTTGATTTCAAGGGCAACTAGAACAATTGAATTTTTAGAGTTTTGAGAACCACTTGGATTAGTTGATATCTAGCATCCCATGGTCAATATTGAATTTGAATTTGCCAATTTCATTGCCAATGGCATACACAAGTAGCTAGTGGAAATCAAGAAAAGCATAAAGGTAATGGGTATGTGCGAGATCATCATGGAAAAAATAGGCCCTTAAGCAGCGAAAAATTCAGAAAAATCAGAGTTAGGCAACTTGACGTAAAAATTTGAATAAGTTATCTATATTATTTAAAAAATATGTAAGAATAGAATCTGTAGAAAATTGAATGTAGTTTCTAAACTACCAAGTTTATTTTTATTTTTTTTAAAACTCTATTTGGTAAAAATTTGAAATTTCAATGCAGTAACTTACTTAAATTTCAGGGAAAAAATAAGAAGTAAGTGCCTGTCTGACCACCCTAACCATAATAAAATGATAATATTTTTTTATAAGATTTTAGATATAAGTAGTGGACTCATGTCCGGATGTGATGCATATTTTTTGTACTTTTTTTCCAAGTAAATCATTAATTATGAATTTTTTACTACAACTTTTAAAATATATAAAAACTCATATCTTTGACCACCTTAACTTGGTCAAAACTTCATGAAATTCAATTTTTTTTAATCCTATAGTATGTGAAGCATATAATGTGACGCATGTTTCAGATTCAATAAATATGATACCGTTTGAAAGGTATAGATGTTTTTCAATCAACCTATCAGTCAGGGCTTTAGTCGTAATTCAAATAAAAAATGAATAATAATTATTTATTAAATTCAAAGTAAAACATAATTTATATTGGTGGAAAGCTGAGAATATCCTTTAAAAACCCTTTTTGTTTAATCAATTTTGGGTAAAAAAAAGTCATTAGCCACATACCCTACACACACCCATCATATTGCCACTTTTTGGCCCATCATAATCCTACACATACCCTAATCAATTTTAGATGGTACTCATTCTTGTGTAATATGTTTTTATATGGAGGAAGAGGGAAGTGGGAGAAAACCCTATAGATTCACACGGATGAGGGAAAATGAAATATTCTTCCTATTTATTGTTGGACCCATGTGTAGGATAGGAATTGTGATGCCTCCAATTTTGTATTATTTGAAAATAATTTTGTTAAAAAGGTGCTAGCACATTTGGGGGTTGAAAAGGTTAGGTTGCATAAGAAAATTTGAGATAAACCATAAGACAGGTAGAAGGATAGGGTACTAGAATTGGGAGTTCAACATAATTGTGGAGATTAGTATCTCCACATTGACTCCATGGTCATAAGAGTGTACGGGTGCCCTATTGGTCCACATGTATTTCCAAAGTGTGTTCCTTTTAGGCTACATTTTTAGAAGTAATATGGAAAATTAGTGAATCAAACAAGGCCCATCTTAGGGGGAAAAATAAGAGGTCATTCTTTCCATTTTCCGCAACCTTCTTTGATTTCACAATCACAAGAGAAGTCTTGGAGTAGTTGTACCCAATGATCCAAGTTTATAGAATGTCCAAAGTTTATAGAAGGTTTTATTAATTGGGTTAGTCTAAGTATAAAGAGGCTAGCCTTCTAGCATAAAGTGTATTTCAATGAAGATGTCTTAAGAAACTGTAAGGATGAGCATGAAGCTAATGATAGGAATGTAAAACATGGGTGGCCTTCAGAAAGGTTGAGTATGCCAAAACCAAAAGGATTCTGACTATCAAGGTTTCTTTTATTAAATAAAAGATCCAATTGTGAGGATCCAAATGATCCTGAATAACATTGATAAAATAATTGGAAAGGCCCCAATTCTTGAGGAGAGTCCAACTTATCATCCCAAGATAGATCCATCTATCTATGCTTTCACTAGAAGTTCTAAAGGACCTATAATAAGGGAGCCTACTCTACCATCTCCTCCTAACGTACCACCACCTTTTCCCTCATAGGTGTCATTATCCCCTCTACATCTAATTGTTTAAGATTCCCCTTCAAGGGAATAACCCTAGAAGAAGAGGATAATAGAGCAACCACCATTGGTTGATTACCTACTTGGACTTGATGAGGAGGAAGAAATTAAGGTCACTACATAGGAAGTGAATCAGGTAGTACGCTCTCCCCTAAGAGAAATATAGTCAAAATTCTTCAAAGAAGGCTAGGCCTAAACATTACAATGGGAAGGGATGAGGCCAATGACATCAGAGCATTAGCATGTACATGATTCATCTCAGATGATGAATTGTAACATATAAAGAATTTAAGGATTTTTTTTTAGGTCAAGAAGAGAGGAGTTTCATTAGAAACTCAATTAGGCAAAGGAAGGTGTGCCTACTAACTAGTATGAGAAGGTTACAAAGAAATTCCTAGCTAAAATGAGATTTGATGCAAGGAATATCACCCCTGAAGAGGAGAGATAAGTGGTTAGGTAAAGTGGGTAGCTATTGCTCCTTGAATGGGATATTACTTCAACAATAACATTTGACATTAGTCACGAGGAGGCAAGATGAAGAGATATAATCTTCTAAAGAGTAGGCTAAGTTGGCACTTTCAAGATCAGGGCTCAACCCTAAATGGGAAACCCTTGCAATTTGAGCCCTTACCCACAACAAAAATAAGCCTAAGGTTACAGAGGTAGCACAAGATGTCAAGGGAGGTTTGGTAATAAAAAGGGTATCCAAAACCACTACCCTTGAATCTTATTCTTTAGTAGTTGATACTGCTAAATTTAGTGAAGCTACTACCAAAAAGCTGCAAAGTGAGTATGAAAAGCTATTGAAAGACCATATAGCACTCAATATAGAGTAAATAAACTAAAGATGAAGGAGATGTAGGAAAAACCTCCTCTTGCTAACACACAAGTAGCAAGTTCCTCCACAACAACACCTACAAAGGATTCAATAAGATACAATGATGAACTTAAGGAGATGATCAAAGAAATGGAGGAACAAATAAAGAATTCTCAAGGAATTCAACATGAACAGATGATCCATGTTGTCTCCAATATTTTGGGGCTTATAATATAAATTTTTGGAAGAAGATAGAGGAGGCCTATAGGGATTATAATAATCTCAGGGATGTTATTTTCAAGGTGGATAGGGATTAGGATAGACTTAAGGACATCATGAATAAAGGGGTTCCTAGGATTACAACTTTATAGGGCATGCACAAGGGATTTGTGCATGATAATAATCTAGTAGCTGAAATTTTTCCTATATTTAATATGGCCAAGCTAGCAAGATAAGTATAGGAATATATGCCTAAGTTAACATAGAGAGCCAAACCAAGCTTAAGCATATTGAAAATATAAAATAAATATTATACCTAAAATTACTGAGGATGGAAAGCTTAAGAATTTTGAGTGGAAGGCAAGGGTTAAAGCATTGATCCTTATTGTGTCATTTTTTGTAAATGTGATAAAATAAAGTCTACATAAGCCTGCTTAAAAATACTATGGATAAATTGATTGATATTGATCAGGATTTGGAGGATTTTACTAATGAAATTGGTGCAATCATTGATCCAAAATATCTGCATTACATGTCTAATGTCGACCAAATTCTTTCCTTCCAGTGGCCATTAGAGAGTTCATATATGGCATGGGATGGAAAGTACAATTAATTTTTAAGATTTTGAGTCACAAATTTTTCCATCTAAGTTCAATTTATTAAATTTCCTAACAACATTTTAGGTGTACTTGTCAAAAAAATTGTACCAAGTAGGAGTGGCAATTTTGTAATTTTTGAAGTATAGTCAGATTTAAGCACTTCCAAATTAGTCAATACTATGCTAGGACAAATCAACACGACAATGATGGGGATAAAGGGGAGGATGGTACAAAATATTTTAGTTGTGTTTCAATTAGTTCCCACCAACCACACATCAATGTTGCATAGGTGTGTATAAAAGGAATACCAAATATGTATTGTTACCTGCAAAGAGTGACTTAGAAGGAAATTAGATCCATATGTCAGAGTAACGACCCTAAAGGCCTACAACTAATTTTTCAGTGACTTATCTGCAGTGTATTTATGCTTTTGTCCTTTTGTAAGTATCACCACCTAAGTTTTTGACTTTTGTGACTTAAGCGATGAGTTGAGGATTTTTTCTTGTTGCTTCCCTTGTGTCTAGAAAAGGGAATTTCAAGCTTCATTTTAAGGATTGAGTCTTTAGTTTTTATAGTCTTGGTATAGAATTAGGTCTTGTATAGTCTATTCCTCTGAAGTTTCAAAACATAGATGATGTAATTTTTCTCTATAATAGTATCATACATCTCAAACAATTGTTTTTTCTCAAATTTGAAAGTCAAGCTATTGTTTCCTCCATATTCAAATATATCTTCTTTTGAATCTCAATAATCAAAGATTGTTCATGGTTCTCATATCATATTTGTTGTTATGAATGTCTAAATTGTTGGCTTCTATTCAAGGAATGAATAAAAATTGATTTCATTAAATTATTCATTAAAAATTGTGTTGTTACACTAAGGAAATTTGTAAGTAGAGTAATGGTATTGTCTATTTTGTTGGTTTCTCATTGCAATATAGTGAGGTTATAAGAAACCACAAGGTTGGTTTATTATGGGAGTATTTTATTTCATCCTTCAACTTTGTAATGGATAAGGAACTGACCATGTTGATTCACATAGCTTGAAACTAATTAGAATAAAATCTAAAAAAATTGAAATTTTACTTTTATTGCAATTCATTTATGCTCATTCTATACTATTAATAGAATACAAGGCTAACAAAAGATCATGATTTAGCTAATCAGGTTTACCTTCTAAAATACTCAATGTAAACATTTTAACTCTTTTACATATTATAAGTATTGATGTACCTCAAAACTATGTTATGTATAGGGGTACCCACCTTGGTTTTGTAAAGCCTAAAGTGCAGAGGAGAACAAATATAAAAAAATGTCTCTTGTTTGTTAGCCACTGACCTAGGGTTTTTAAGCATAAGATTCAGCTTGTCCTTAGAAAAACCTAGACAATCAGTTGGAAACACCAACACATCGTATGATGGAAGATAAGAGCATACCCAAATTTTCAAAATCTCACATAAAAAGCTCAAAATCTCAATAAGCAATCTATGAAATTAGATTTCTCCAAAAAAAACTCTAATACCATGTTAGAAATGTGAAAAAGATTGAATAATATATAAGGAAATTGATAAGATAAATTCAAAGCTACATCAATTGGAAAAATATAAATAATGCAAACCAACAACTCCAAGAAATATGCAATGTCAAGATGATAAAATTGCATTAAGAGCTTCCAAGATGAAAATATAAGCTTGGTAGTGAGTTTATATAGAACTAAGGAGAGGATGAAAGTGGAAAATCATCCAATAGGAATTAACCACCAAAAGTGGAAAGTAGTCTACCCTTTAAGGAAACCTTATCTCCTAGTTATTAAATAATAAACGTAGCTTATTATCCTAAATAAGCTTAATAAAAGTGTAGAAAAAAACTTTGACTAAGGGAAAATAAATTAGTCCACTAGGAAAATAAAAGCTGACACCAACACTTAAAAACTCTTTGATTAGAAATAAAGTTAATGGTGAAGTGATTATCTCAATTGAAATGAAAAAGACTAATTTAAAGTGATGAAATTACCTAGAAGAAACAACCAATCCAAAATTTATTAACACTGTGCATGATGTGAAGATTTACATTCTAGAACTATATATCTATAAATCTAAGATTAATTTTAGAATAGTTGTTGATGTTATCTGAACCATCATAAAAATTAGTTTGATTATTAAATGTTACAAATAAAGTGGCATCTCATTTAAGTTAGGGACTCCTAGCCCTAGTTTATAGTAAAAACCCTAAAGGTCAACTAGGAGGAATATGAAGTGGCTATGGTGGTCAACCAATTATAATATTTTTGGTGATATTATACCTTTTATGGTGTTATAACCTTTTGTTGTTAGTTTTTTCTCAGCATGCATGTTAGCACTAGGGTTATCTCTTTGCTTTTTTGTGCAGCTATTGTCTTGTTTTAGTTTTTTTATGAAATTTTTTCCCCAAAGTGAAACTAAATTTATGAAAGCATTAAAGGGAGATTAAAAATAAAGGATAACATGATCCTTTGGTTAAAATGGACATTATTAAAGAATATTTATATAAATTTTTTTAAAAATGAGGAAAATAATTATTTACTTAAATAATTATTAAAATGAAATGTTTATGAAAGGGTGCAATGGTTTAGAAACCCCCCTTAAAAGGTTATATAAAGTATTCATGTGAGATTAGGAAAGGGACATGGATATCACTCAAGAAAGAAGGTGGTTTAGTAGGCCATGTTCATTAGAGAAGGGTGCACATAAAGTGTGTCCAACTTGGGGTATAAAGTACTCTTGGTATTGTCCTAGTCATGGTTTTTGTGCAAGTAGGCATGGTGTGAGTAGGAATTCCTTAGTGCAAGTAGGAACAATGCAAGTAGGAACACATTTTTGTGTGAGTATGTACATATTGTTTTTTTTATACAAGCTCTCCAAAGTGTGTCATATATATGAGGGCCAATACCACTGAAACCTTCCTAAGGTGAGAATGACCTTCCCAAGTGTTCAAATTTAAATAATCACTAAACTATTATTATTCAAAAATATTTATAATTATGAATAAATGAAATAGAGTTGATTTAATTAAATTCTTTAAATGTGCTATTTGTTCTTTTTTTAAAATCATAATTCATATTGTTGGATGCCAATTTTTTATATTAATGATGGTGTTCTTAATGTGCTTAAATTTTCAACTAGTTAATATTGATAAATACATATTTTTATTCATTTGTATTGAAATTATTCATATGCTCTATAATATTTGAACTTAAATAATAATACTAATAAATTAGTTGCCATATAAAATTAACTTTGATATATTAAACCTCATCCAATTTTATACTCAGAGAAGAGTAGTATTTCATTTTGGTATTAGAGTCAATTAGGCTATGCTAAACATATTTTAGAAGTGAGAAACATCATTCAATTCGGTGTGGCTCTTTGATTTCTTCAAAATGCATCCTACAATGTTATCCACATATCTACTACATCAAATTTCATATGGATTTTGTAACCAGTGTTATCCTTTTATCCATCTAGGCTCAGTTGTCGTTATCAAACCAATATCACCGTACCATTTTTCTTTTCCACCAAAATTTGCATGATTTTACGAGTCTCATTCTCCTAAGTTAGACAATAGAATAACAAATTCCATTTGGTTTTTAAAAGAAGTTATCTAGTTCAAATAGAGTAAATTATTATTCCAAATTAATTTTATGAAAATAATAGCATGTTCCAATATACTTTAAGAGCCTAAATTCTTAGACACCATATGAATCCAATAACCATGACTAGTATAAACATGTATATGATATAATTTTTAAAATGTATCCTTTTAAATGACTTAGTAGAAAATTATAATATACCAAAGCTAATAATGAATAAAATAACAAATATATACATATATTGGTCTTGGGTTTGACTGCGCTCCTAGGTTTAAGAGGTGGGACTTCTTGTGGGCAGGGGTTCTCATCCACAGGGGACTCGTCTCGCCCTAGCTCGCCTCAGGTATCCAAGGTAAAGACTGCTGGGTCGTTGGGCTGGACCGTGGGGACACCCCTATAGTATCAAAAAAACAAAAAACAAATATAAGCAATCTAATTAGTATTTGTTTTGGTGCTGTGAAGTCGAAATGAATAGAGAAGACAAGAAATCAGTGGTGCTTGAGGTAACCGATGCATTAGAAGTTTCCGGGTACATAAAGGACAATCGCTGCCTGTCGTAAGAGGACAATTAGACTAATAATTCTCATCACATGTATAAGAGTACGAAGAGTAGGAAACATGTCTACGACTAGAAAATCAAAGGTGGAACCAACGATGGTGGGAGAAATAATTCTTGTCCCTCCTTCGTGTCATTCAACGCTTGTCTTGAATGTGGAAAAAAGACGATGCTGCCTTCATCTACCAAGGACCTCAATAGACGAGGCACACAAAGTAGTTTTTTGATATGAAAACTCTAGCTGAGAGATTGGATTTATATAGGAGGGAAAGTAGGGTGTAACCTCCCTAGGGTTTAATCTCCACCAACCACTTTCAACAGTTCAACTACAAGGTGATTGTAAACCATTTCTATTCCAATATATTAATCTAAGAGGGTTAGGTTTTATTGTAACTTTTGTATGGGATAGCTTTGTGGAAGGCATTCCAAACTTTCTATAAACAATTTGTAGTACGAGAATTCGTATCAAATGAGTAGATTTGCTTAAGGTAGTAGTAAATATAAAATTTGATAGTTTTTTTATATATATTTTATGTTTTCATTATGAAAAGGGTTGGGAGAATGTTAGACACATGTGGATCGTTGATCTATGATCAAAGGATTAGTGATATAGATTAAGTATTCAAAATATGTATTTACCAAATCTAATAACATTTCAATTTAATAAGGTGGTCAATAATATATAATTAACAATATCATTAATAAACACATAAAATAACTTAATATACCGACATTTCCCTTTATCATTATGAATGCCATATGTTAAACCAATGTAGTTCCATTCTTTATGACATTATACGTTCCACTATGAATTCCATTATTAATGGTATTAGATTTCCACAATCCATAAGAATATCAATAGTTATTCCTGGATTCGATTGTGTGTAAGCTTTTGAATCAATGTTTCAGATCACAATCCTTGATCCATCATCAAGATAGAGAGCTCCAGGATATAGTGACCTGAAACATTGATTCAAAAGCTTACACACAATTGAATCTAGAAATAACTATTGATATTCCCCATTATTAATTAGAAATATGATATTTTTTTACCGTATTGAATCATAGCATTCTAGACTTAACAATACATAAAATAGTTACAAAGTCAAATAATGTCCAATATGCTTAAAACATGATATGTATTCTATAGACCAACATCCTAAATTGTGAGAATCTAAATGTGTTTTATATGTGCAAGAAATGTTGACAATGCACAAAGTTGATTTCAAACAAGACATATGGAAGAGATATTAGAACTATAATAACATATTTCATTAATTTTGTATGTTTTCTACAAGACATAATCTTCAGGTTGGTGTATGGTTGATAATTTCTTAATTGAAAATGTATGTGTACATCATATGTACTTGGTATAAATGCTAATTAGATTCCATCAATGATTTCACTAAGAGATACCATTGATTATGTCTCTTTAGTACACATAGGAAAGATTTGAAATAAGTTAAAACACATTTTAGTATATAACATAACCCTTAATATAAAATTTTCTACCTATACTTTCTACAAAATTAGTAAAGAGTTATGACATGTAGTGACGAGTGTAAAAAAGAAAAATAACAAAAGAGATAACCTCTAAAAATTCAAATTGATTTTTCAAATAAAATGGAAGTTCAACAAGAATTATATATTGAAATAAATTATTTATATCCCAATTAAAATAAAAGAAACAAAATTGGAACCATCTTTTATCTCTAAATTAAATTGAACTTCAAATTAACCTAATTACTTAAGTAATGAAATATTATCTATATTTTTATATCTATTGATCAACCTAATAACTTTGTACATGTGCTTTATTATATAAGACTGAGATCCTTGGAATGTTATATCATTATTGATTGTAGACACCCCAATTTTGACATCATAACTTTAATTAATTTAAATTCTAAATTTTAATTAATTATCTATTCCATCTTATAATTAATTATATATCATATTATTTAATTAATTATTCCACTTCATCTTGTAATTAATTAAATATTGCATTATTTAATTAATTATCTCATCTCATTCTATAATTAATTATTCCATTTAACCTTATAAATAATTAAATATTATATTATTCAATAAACTATTTTATTTCATAGTATTAAAACTAGCAAGAATGTGTGAAGGGAGTTTGTGCACAGTGCAGATTGTGACTATGACAGAGCTCTTGGATGGGCGAAAGTTGTGCCTAAAGGGTGCAAAGAAGTAGAAAAATAAATGTTTGGCAGGCTACAAGAAGGATGAATGTTCCAAATCAAAGGGGGGTAGGCAACACCAGTATGCACTTCACTCCAGTGCATTGTTGGAGAACAACATTTCTTTGGATCCTCCTCTACCTCTGATGCCAGGGTCTGATCCATTGGGAGCGATCCAGGTTAAAGCTTGGACTGGTGGAAGGGTTGACGTTCTTGTTTTGGATCCTTTCATTCTCTTTGCCTACAAAAACAAAGCTAACCCATACCATGTGTACTCAGATTTCTACTTGGAGAAGATTTAGTAGGAAAACCCTAGCTCATCCTATTCCAAATCTCCAGTGACGGGTATCAAGATTGAGGCTCTTTCTTCAAATGCTTCCATACTTTCAGCTTACAAAAATAGATCTAACCTGTACCATGAGTGCACAAATTCCTACATAGATCAAATTAGATGAAATCCCTGCTCACCTTCTCCTAGATCTCTACTTGTTCCTCCTTCTCCCTTTGTGGAGCTTGCCTCATATGACCCATCTCTTTCCTTAGGTGATATGGAGGTGTTTTTCTCTGACGAACCTCTAGATTTTTGCATCTCAGGTGGTTGTGTGGATGCAATTGCTCAGGAGATTGGTAATCAATCTTTCGTCTTGAGATACTTACATAGGCATCCGTCTATGGATCCTGTCATGGAATGGGCTAAATCTACCTAGAGAAATTTGGTTTCCCCCAAGGTTGAATCTCTAGACTTTAGTTTTTTCTGCTCACCTTGAGCTCTATAGCATACTACAATTTTGTTCTCTATAGTGGTCCTAGGTTCTTTAGACACTTTGGCCACTTTTTCTCTTCATGGACCCCATTCTTTGATCTTGCCACTGCCAAGATAATTGACATTCCTATTTGGACCAGGCTCTATAATCTGCCTTTGGTTTTCAAGAATATCGATTTGATTAGCAATTTGACTAATCAATTTGTAGCCTTTTTTAAGCTTGACACTGAGACAGTTGCTCCTGATAGCATATTTTATTGGGTTTGCACTATGGTTGACATTTTTAAACTCCTCTCACACTATATTCAGATTCATTCTTCTTATGGCATTTGGAGTCAATTTTTAAATTTTGAAGGGTTTCCTTTTGGCTGCTTCCATTGCAACATGTTGGTTCATAAAATTGATGCGTGTCTATGCAAATGCCAAGCTAGGTTCAAATATGTTGGTCTTAAAAAATGGATTAAGAAATATGGCTCTCTAGATGTTGATTTTATTTGTGGGGTCTGTGCAAGATCATGGGGGTCCAAAAAGTGGTGATGAAAAAAAAAGGTGTTTTTAACTTGCTCAAAAATGTGAAAATCCGCTTTGACTTTTTCTAGGCTCAAGTAGAAAGTACATGGCGTCAAAGCAAAAACCAAACTGAAATAGATATCCGTTATCTTTAGGTAAATTTTTAAAATTTGATTGGGTCTAGGAATGACCACTTATTTAATTTAATATATAATAATAATAATCTTTTAATATAATTATAATAATATTTTAATATAACATGGATATTTAATTTAATACATAATTATATATATATTAATTTAATGTTATATAATAATATATTTAATATATTATAATAGCATATTATATTATAATGCTTATATAGTATTAAATATTATATAATATTATATTATAATATAAATTAATTATATTATTATATAATATTAAATATATTATAATATGGGGTGGAGGGCCTAGCTCGATTGGCTAAAGCATCCTATTACAGGCAAGAGGTCATGAGGTCTAGTCTCCCCCCAAACCCGTTTTATCAGAGGGCATGTCGCGCCAGCACCACCAGTCACGTGGAAAACGTTTACTAGGTGCATTGCAATTTATAGGGGGATGGATACCCAACCAATTCATGTAGTTTATATATATAATATATTATATTATACTATAATATATATAATATTATAATATAAAATAATAAATGATTACCTCACATTTTGAAAAAACTTCCAATTATTAAAAAAACTACTTAAAGGAAATAACTATATGTTTTTGAAATGGATATTCATTTCATGTTCCATAAAATCAAAAACAAAAAACTCGAGAGCTCATTTCTTCCATAGTCTGCGTGTAGGTTTTGCATTCAATGACTTGGATATCCATTTGGGGTTAATTTTTTTGCTCAAATCAATCACATTTTAAAGGTATTTACTAATTTTAATGTTTTTCTTGAATTTATATTAGTTTTGCATTGTTTTTTTTATGAATTTTGGTCAAAAATAGGATTTTTAATAGTTTTTTATTGCATTAAAATGATTGTTAATTTTGAAAAAAAAATCAATTAACAGGCTTAAGAATGGTTGATCCCAACCCCGCTCAACATGAAAACCCTAACCCTGCTCAAGATGAAAACCCTCCAAATCCTCCTTCGCCATGACTGTTGTTTCTAAACCAAAACGTGCCAACAATACATCAATCTATTCATAGAAATTTAGATCAATTGAGAAATATATGTCAAATTTATGATACACTCCTTGAGCTATCAAATGTGAAAAACACTTTAGAAACAATCATTTCAAGTGTTGAAACTTTGGAAAATTAGTACAGTAGGTTTGCATAGTGCTGAGAGGAACAAAGGCAATTTTATGCCAATGAGTTATCATATGATGACGTAAGAGCACTTGATATTGAGAAAGCCCAATTAGCACAATTATTCATCAATCTAAAAACAAGACAACCCATAACTATGCAAAAGACAAAATTTTTAATTAAATGGTGCACACATAGAGGCATATTAGCTAATTTCTTGAGATGTTGGTGGATGGTTTTTAATAAACCACCCAACAACAATCTAGGCATCCCTCAGTATTTTCTTTGAAAATTATATGTTGAGTTTGTCCTAGGAAGGCATGTCAATTACTTTGACATGCGAGATTTCCAGGGTGTGGGTAAATGGATGCCACCAGATAGACCTAGAGCATACCAAGTCACCCTAGTTCTTCCTGCTCCTCCTATTGCTTCCCCAACTCCACTACCTTACCAGAGATTGCTTTAGATGCAGGGATTTAGAGCTTTTTTCCTTATACATTCATTGAGTGATCATTTAATCACATAGAGCCATCATCTTGCATAGCCTTATGACAATGCATCCCATCATGATGGTGATACACTTGATACATCCTAGCACAATGGTGATGCACCTGCTACATCAACTATGACTAGTACACCATCCTCTTCGACACATATTTGTGTGCCCCATTACTATAGGATGTGCAAAAATTTATGTTTGGGTCCTCTTTGACAATCCACTAAGGCTCCCATAGACACATCCAACTGTGAGGTCTAGGATATGTCAGATGTAGGAGTTGATAGAGCACAAAGTGGACCATTTCTAGGAGAGACTTTGGCTACTAGGGATGGTGTGGGAGCACCTGTAAGAATTGAAGAATTTTTATAGTTTGTTTTATCTAAATTCTTTCATCTTTTATAAGAGATATTTGTGCTAATATATGTTTATGTGCTATAATCTTTAACAATTGTTGATAGAGGACCAGATTTCCCAAGTGCAAGAGGCTACATAATTGGCCATTTCATTTGGCATAAGGACTCAGTATATAGTATCATTTAAATTATTATCTATATGTTAATTTTTTAAATCTATTATGTTTAAATACATTTACTACATAGATTGATAGTCTAATGTAATCTTGTCTTTTTATACAACAACCTGGTTTTTTTATAGCCATGTTGATTGAGCCTAACCCATTGGAAGAAGCTGCACAATAGGTATATGTTTTTTAACATTCTCGACATTATGATTATATGTGCATGCGCATTTAAATTGTGTTACATTCTTGTCATTATTTATATAGGAAACCATCTTAGTTGCTTCATCCACCATGGGCCCATCTAGTAATGCCCCCAGTGCTGAAGTAGTGGCAAAGATGTATAATATCAAAGGCTTTCCTTGAATGGGAGGCATAAGGACTGGTGGCGACAATAGTTAATCTTTTATTTGATGAAAGGCTACTTGGCATTTATTGTACCACCTTGTAGGGTTAAGGTTCAGCGATTCCTCACGAAGGCATGTCTATGATGGCTTTTACTTTTACTTTCGTCGACCCTCAATACCTCTTGAGAAACTATGTATCCCAAAGAGTTTACTTGATGTTAGAAGACACATTTCTTAGATTGATCAGACTTTGTATTCTTCTAGTCTCTTGAAAATTGTGTCTAACACCTTGAGATGATCCTTTTCTTATTACTAAAGAATTTATCCAAAGGTCATCTACATATCTTCCATTATTTTGCATCATGTCATGAAATATTGGTCATAACCCTACGATGTAGCAACTACATTTTAAGACCAAATGGCATGGCATTCAACAGTATGTACCCAAAGAGACAGAGTAGATGTTGTTTTATGTTGGTCTTCACAGGGCAATCACGAGGAATTTGATTGTAATACATAGAAACCATCCATGAGGGACAACATCTCGTATCCTACTGTGAGGTCGACTATGATATCAATATTTGACAAAGGAAAGTCATCTTTTGGGCATGCCTTATTTAGTTATTTGAAATCTGTGTAGACGCGGATCATCCCATTTGGCTTTGTTACGAGCACTAGGTTAGATATCCATTTAGCATAATCAATAGATTGTATGAACCCAATGTCTAGGAGTTTCTTCAACTTAGCCTTGACCAATCGAGCGACCTGAGGATGTATTTTGTGTAACTTTTGTTTAACTAGTTTGGCATTAGGCAATAGTGGTAGATGGTGTAGGACCAGTTCTGGATCTAATCCTGGCATGTCAGCATAGGACCATGTGAAGTTGAATTTATGTTCTATAAAGAATTTGTGAAATTTTGGTCTCTCTTCTTCAGTCAAGGATGTGGCAAAGAGGACCATTTTGGGATCTTTTGTTGTTGATATGTTGTCTTCTATGGTGTCCTCTATGAGCATAGCTGATTTCTCTTGAGTTATGGGAAGAATATCTAGTCCTCCATCTTTGGGTGCCTCAGAGAGGTTTTCACCCACAAATACGTCCTTTTTTCTTACCTTTTTTATCATCAGAAGGTGCCTTTCAGTTTTCACCTAAAGACATTTCATTTTTTATTTTATTTTTATTTTTAATTTTGCGACTCAAGGACAGAGCAGTCTCGCCGAAGTAGGCCGCACAATCTAGATTAATGGTGAATCCTGCCTTGTGATCACCACTGGGTATGCCCTCATGTAATCCCATACACTCTGCAATTGCCTCATCATTCTAAAAGGTGTCCAGAACTGGCGGGCCTTATTGGTCCCAATCGACTAGTTGAGGATAAACTAGGGAAATTCCATCGTCAGTGTTGGTGAATTGAGGGAGGATACATAAAGCATGTAGATGGATTCAGTGATATTGTAGATGAAATTATCATAATCCAATTCCACATTGGACTCTATCCAATATTCCCCTTTGCTTGTCTCATATTCATTGTCAAAATAAGGGGTGAAGGACTCAGAGTTGTGATTGTTAGTGTCATTTGGTAATTCAAATGGGTTGGATTGATGGGATTCAGATGGTGGGGTTTGTATGTCACGAGGAAGGTAAATGAGACTATGACTATTCGATGTCTTATCGATTTTAAATGTTTTCCAAAAAATTTGTTCATAAGTCAGCTTGCCATCTTCAAGGAATAAATCATCGAGGCAACAGTCACTTAAGGATCGTTCGGAGCCAAATTCCCACTCATGAGAGTTAGTTTCGGTAAGGGATTCCTTGATGGTCTCGACACTTTCTGAAGCATGCACTTGCTCACTCGAAAGTCCATTGGTACGTCGATTGTCATTGTTGGGTGATCCAAACCCTAACCCAAGATACTTTGGTATTTTGAAAGGTTCTATGGGCTCTCTTTGTCCAGTTTTATTTCTGCCTAGGCCACTAGTGCCATCATAGCCCTTAGCCTTCATTATGTCATATCCCTTGCCATATTTCTTAACTAGTAATGGGGGTAGGTCTTCCATTTCCTTATAGATCCATCCTCTAATATCAGCAAGGTCCTCGTTACTCATGTCTCCCCATTTGATGAAAACTATTTTTGGTGGAACTTTAAAAATTTCTTTGGGTTCCATTCTAAAACATGGTCGAACATAGACCTTCAGAGAATTGGGTATTGTTGTGATGCTATATGCCGTATGCAGTTTGAATTCTCCACAACCTAGGTCCTGGATCTTGACATTGGGTTCATCCTTAGGAAGTGTGGAAGATGGTGGTGTAGTGGAAGATGTGGACAGAGTGGATGTGGAAGATGATGAGAATGTGGATGGGTCAACGTATTTAGAAGAAGAGGAGCTAGGTACTTCTTGGTTAATAGGCACTTGGTTTGCAGAAATACCCCTTAGGTTGGTACAATATTGAAAAGGGTTGGGGTTTCCATATATAGTTATTTTTGTGCCATCAAATGGAAATTTTAAGCATTGGTGGTATGTGGATAGAATGGCTTTTAAGGCATGAATCCAAGGACGACCGAGCAAGATGATGTAAGGTAATTCTAGATCCAGGACCTGGCAGGTTGTATCCACAATGACTGGTCCCACTCTGATAGGAAGAGAAATAACACCCCGTGAAGAGCATTCTTCGTCATCATATGCTTTTATCACTATAATATTTGTAGGGTCCACACATGCATTAGAAAATCCTAGAGCCTTAACCAGTTTCAAGGAGCTCATATGTTCAATCCTTCTCCGCCATCTACTAAAAATCTTCTGACCTTACATGCTTATGGATGAAAGTTTCAATGTGTAATGCATCATTATGGTTAGTCTTAGGTGACGAGTAGTCTTGATCATAAAAGGTGACGTGGTGAGACATAGCGAGGTATCCCACCATGGTCTCAAACTGATTGACATCAATATCCTTAGGGACTGACGACTCTTGCATGGTTTTATCTAGTATAGCCTTATGCATGGGAGAGATGCGAAGCAACTCGAGTATAGAAATTTTTACAGGAGTTTTGCCAAGCTGGTCGATAAGGTTAAACTAACTCTTGGGTTGCCATTGCTTTGTGGTCGAGGTAGGTTGTGATTGTTTAGGAGATGGACCATGTATGGTGATTTTAGGTTGCCTAGCAGGAGGCGGGCCAACTATGGTGATCTTTCCACTTCAAGTAGTAGCATTGCATTGGGGTTCTCTCTTAACTGTGATGGTATTGACACATTCATTATCAGTTTGGATATTGTTTATAGTGGTTCCACTAGAATAGTCATATTTGGCGCGGTCAAAATTGGCTTGATTATTGTTTATCTTTGGACTTGACGTGGAAGCATTATTAGAACCATGGTCTTGCAGTGGGTTCTTATGAATGGTATGATCTGAATTATAGGAAAATTGTGGTCCACCTACCTCAATGATATGATTCTCGATAAGGTCTTGTACCAAATTTTTCATTTGTCAACATGAAGAAGTTTTATGTTCTTTTGCCCGATGATAATCACAAAATGTATTATCATCCCACCATGCTAGTTTGAATTGTCCTGGGTCATATGGTTTTGGTTCTTGAAGTGTGATGACACCATTCTAAAGGAATTTCTTAAGGACTTCCTCAATGGGTTCACCCAAAGGAGTGTATGTGCGACCCCTAGGGAATTGTCTCATCTGACGGTATTGTCCTTGATTATTTTGGTTGCTTTGGTTGTTTGGGAGGGCATTGGTAGGGGGTGTCAATATCGTCATTGATTTGTTTTGCGGTTGAACCCCTTTTAGAGCCAGTACAAGACCCATAGTGTTTGCAGCCTTGGCGTCCACAACACCGTCATTGGTAACATGTTTATTTTTGACCCAGTACTTATTTTTGTCAGTGGGAGGATTTGCATTTGTGTTTTTAGGACCGTATCTCAGTTCTCCCTATGGGATAAGGGATTTCTCAATCTGGACACCTTTTTCAACTAGGTGTGTGAAGGTTGTGCAACAATGCACTTGCAATGCATATTTTAAGGGTCCTAGCAGTGTTTGAATGAACATGTCCACCCTTTCCCTTTTGGGTATGTCGATGTGGCAATGACTAGCTAGGCTTCTCCATTTTTGAAAGAATGGGATGAATGTTTCACCAGCATCCTCTTGCGTGAGATTGCATAAGCTAGTAATAGAGGTGTCCATGTCAATGTTGTACGCGTAATTTTTTATGAATTTGTGTTTAAGTTCATCCCATGTTTGGATATCCTTTTGAGTGGAAAACCATTTGAGGGCAGGACTTGCAAGACTTTTAGAAAAAAGTCTCATTAAGTACGTTTTTTCATAGGCGACATCCATACAGTTGGTTGCAAATTTGCAGACATGTTCGATGGGGTTTGTATTTCTTTTGTATTTGGTAAAATTAGGTGACACATATCCTGGAGGAAATGGTGGCATGTATAAGTTCATGTCGAAGGGATATACAAATAGATCATATGACACTTCTAATTTTTTTCTAGATATTTATATGCTTTCTATGGTCTTCTCTAGACCCATTAGTTTTGCTTGTAAGGCATCTATTATAGGGTCATTTGTGGTCCCATACATAGGATTGATTGGTACGCCATAGGTCCCCATTTGTTGTGTGTGGATGTTGGTGTATTGTTGAGGGATGGATTGTTGTGACATGTGTGATGTGTTTTGATTTGTGTGTTGTTGGTATTGAAAGTTTGGATTGGGGGCATGTTGGTGGGTATGAATATGGGATGAGTATGTTGGGATGTGTCCCCTAGCCATTTGGGTCGATATTTGGGGAATATGGTGACCATGAACATTTTGATGTGTGAATGATGCCATAGGTTGTGTGTGTTGACTACCTTGTCCAAATTGTTGGGTTTGGACAAGGGGAATGGTCGTATTTTGTCCTTGGGATTTGATGGCATTGGATTGGGTTGACATGTTAACATTTTGCTGTTTTCCTTGAATAAAGATATGTCGTTTACCTCCGCCTAAATGATTTTGTGAGATACCAATGAGAGGATATGATGACGATGTACTCATGGTACTAAATGTTGTTGTCAATGGAGGATTTGTATGACTTGATGATGCTCCCATGGCATTTACCATAGTGGTAAAGAGAGGATTGGAATAACTTTCCCACATTGCCAAGGACCCAAATGTTGTTCCAGCTGATTGTGATAGTGTTGTGGATATTGTGGGCACTGTGACAGATTGTGATCCTCCAATGGATGTAGCGTTTATTGAATTGGAGTTGTTTGGAATGTTGGAGGTAGCACTCATGGTCGTTGTAGCATCAAAAAAGGTATTGCTTGTAGTGTTTGGAGGTTGACCACTATTTGACATGTTATGCATGTTGTTGACATTAGGGTCTAAAGATGTTGATATCAACATGTTAATGTTGAATCCATGGGGTAACTTAGCTCCTTGACTTAAGAGTATGGCCAAATATCTGTCTTTGTCATATAGAACCATTTGTTCCATGAATTGGGATGCCTCTAGATCTTGTGCTGCTACCTCTAGGTTTTCCTCAAGTATTTGTCCGTATTCATCCTTACGTAAGAATGGTTCAAAGGGACTGTTTGATGAGGATGGTATGGTCATGAGAGGTTGATTATTTATGCTGCCAAATGGTTCATCAAATGTCCAATTTGGGTCATACGCGTGATTGTTAACATTGGAAGTGGAGTCTTGTCCAAAATTTTACATTTGTCATTTATGTCTTTGGAATCTAGTTTCCACCATAAAATGAGATTTCTCAAATGAAAATGACGAGAATGATAACTAAATGTGAGGATGATGCAAGCCTATGTTTTTCTTTTGTTTTTGGATTTTTGATAAAGGATGACAATGCAAGACTATGTTTTCTAAAGAAAATGCCAACTGGGATGACTAGGTGATGATGACGTTTGTCTAAGGAAATGATTGATGTAAGATGACAAGGTTGTCAAATCCAAAATGTTGAATGAGGACTAAGATGATAATGTTGACTAAGGACTTAATATGATAAATGCAAGGTCTAGGTTCAAAATGATGACTAGGATGAATAATATTTTTGTATTTTTGGGAATAAAGTATGCAAGGTATAAACTAGAATGCAATTTGGAGAAAAGGATACCTAAAAACTTCTAAGCTCACTCTTTGTTTTTTATTTTGGTTACTAAAGGACGAGTTGAAAATGACAAAATGACAAGGTCAAGATGACTAGTGATTTTCCCCAACTAGACTATTGAGTTGGAAACTCTCACAAAAGGGGTAATGGCCGATAAAAAGAGAGGATGATTAAGTCCAAGGTAACCTAGTTTTGAAAACAATGATGTTGCAAGTTGTGCTGAGATTAACCTAATCCGAAGTATGCAAGGATGAAAACCTAGGGTCAAGCTAATGCCTAATGTATGCAACTGACATTTGAAAGATTAAGCCTATGTTCAAGAATATGAACTAATGGTCAAATGATAATTTTTTTTTTTGAGAAATTTCAAGGTTGGTTTGTGATGGAATCCTCTTGGAAACAATGTCTGACAAGAGATTGACAGAGTTTAGACTCAGTTTGGATGTGGTATGAAGATTTTGTTTTTTCTAGGAAAATGCGTCATTTGAGACCTTAGATGCATCACAGTATCAAATGTGTTTCAGTTTAAGTGAATGCAGCTCTAGAATTGATGAATGTGATAGGGTTTGACAAATGCGGTTCTATGAGACCCAGATGTGTCGTGACGCAAGAAATTGTGGTGTTTTTTAGATCAAATGTGGTTTAACATATCAAATGCGTTGCAAAATTTGGCAATTGCATTGCGACAGAGCAATTGCATTTTGTCAAATGTGGTGCATAATATTAGAAGGTCAATTTTTTGATGTTTGTGGTCGAAGACCCGATTTGTTGAAATGTTGATGATTTGTTTCCTGATGTTTGGGTGTTGTTTGTTTTGTTTAAGTAACCAGTAAACACTTGGCAAGCATGATGTTTTGGTGTCTACAAACGCACATGAGACAAGCATGATCCAAATAGGTCAATAGGCCAAGGGTTTGTATACTTGATATAGCCCATCGATATACCCCGGATTGGTGCTAAACACCTTTCCTTCTCGAGAGCGGATAGCTTAGAATTTTGGTGGCGCAGGCTCCCTTCTTTGTACGCACTTATACGGGCACACCAAATTCGGATTCTTGGGTCATCACTTCCCAATAATTGCTATCTCTACTCAATGGGATTAGTAGTGAGTGTCTTCGGGCATGATACTGTACCTTGCACTATACCAAACAATGGCTGAAAAATGGTTGGCCTCTAAAACAATAGGTGTTTAGTAAGGGCATTCCATTCATAGGGCATGATCCATGCAATGAGAGTCCCCTTTCGGATCCATCTCGTTGGAACCATACGCGTGATTCTTGGGCTTTCCCCAAAAATCCACTTTTATATACCAGTTGGAAGTCCCTCGGGTTCAAGGTGCTACTAGTCTGAGTCATCCTGGGGTGAGTACTTTTTCCCACCAGAACAGGCCCAAGTTCTAGAGTTAGTAACCGTTTCTCTTACACCCAGGATCACCCAAAAGCGCAAGGAGAGAGGATAATTCAATTACTAAGTCTTAAGGGTGTATAACAGATAAAATGGGTCTGGTTTTCTAGTCACCAAGTTTTCACAAGGTAAGAGCATAATCACTTACCATTTGCAAACACAATCAGAAATGAAAGACATGTTTTTTTTAAGTACACTAAAAAGAAATGTGTTTTAATATAAAAAAAGACAAGCACAATGTTTAGTATTGAGTCTTCGACACTCGAACCTGCAAAACCACAAGTTAGGAGTTTTATCCACCAGTCTTGGACCCACGAAATGTAACCGCCACACACTGTAAACTAAGATTAGTAACACAAAAACCTATGCTAGGAAGAATGCAGAAAATAAAACCAGAATGCCAAAAGAAATTTGGAGAACCTGAATGCAAAAATGAAAAGAAATATTACTAGGAAAATGTGTCACAATAGAGCGAATGCGTCACTCTGTGTAGAAAATGCAACTCGGTCCTCCGTTCTGGTCTGATAGACAGATGCATCTCAGATATCAAATGCGTCATTTGAAGAGTTGAATGCGGCTCTGTCTGTCAAATGCGGCTTTTCAAACTGCGTATGCGGCTTATCAGAGTGTTTGCATCATTTAAGTCATTGAATGTGTCACGACGCATTAGATGCAGTGCGATAAAAGATGATTGCAACGTTTTGTACTTGTACCTATGAAAAAAAAAGAAAATCGTATGGAAACTACAAAAAAAAGATTGAATGTGTTGGGTTCACCAATGTATCTAAGCGTAAATTTTTCAGGTTAGATTATCAAATCAATAAAGCATATAAACCCAAAGAAAACTATCAAGCACAATGGAAACTAAATAAAACAATTATACCTGTCATTGAAGCTTCATTGATTTACCTTCATAGCACCTTCTAACTTGCTGATTGTTGTGTTTCCCTTAGATCGAATGTACGAGCAATGACTATGACGAAGTCCTAAACAAGCTTTGAAGGATTTTAAGCATATGTCTATGCCTATGAGAAAATGACTAAAATTCCTATGCCAGGAAATGTCTAAAACTTGATGAAATGACAATACAAAAATAAAATGTTGCAATATCTGAGAATGAGCGTAAGTCTGACTAGTCCAAAATGTCAGTAAATTTGGCATTTTATAGAAAATGCAATTTTGGACGGATAGACGAGATTGACTTTTGACCAAAACCTAAAATCAGAGGACAAGATTTAATGTGATAATCCCTAATTAGGGTAAGGTAAAAATCATTAAATGGGTGGTTGAGATGTCATTTGAGAAAATCAAATCGACGGTGGAGAATAGATGAGATAATTAATTAGAAAAATAAATATTTTAAAAAATCAAGAAGATAAAGACTACCTGATTTGTGAGATTCGAAAAAATGAAGATGATAAGAGTTGAACTGAGATCAGATTTGAAAAATCAATAATTTGCTTAGTTACACTATTTTTGGAAGAAAGTTACCATTTTGAATTAAATTAATTCAAAATATGGATTTTGTGAGATAATAAATAATGGATTTTCAGATTATTTACTAAAATGAACTGTCAGTCAAGAATGTGATATCATTTTAAATAATTCACTTATTTAAAATGAGAGAAATGTTAAATTAGATAATTAAATAATTAAAGATAATTATTTAATTGAGAGGATATGATTAGTAATTAAATAAATTAATAAATTCATTTAATTGTAAGAAGATAATAGACCCTTAGGGACGTATTGGATAAATAAATATGATTTATTTATTTAATAATCATGAAGACTATAAGAGACATGAATTAATTAAATAATAATGTATTATTTAATTAATAGTTGAATGTGGACCAAGGACATAATTAAATGTCATAATTATGCTAGGACAAAAGTGGTAAAATAGAGCTTGCAGGCCTAGGTCATTTTTATGTGTCTACAACTATAATAACATATTTCATTAATTTTGTATGTTTTATACAAGACATAATCTTGAGGTTGGTGTATGGTTGATAATTTCTTAATTGAAAATGTTTGCGTACATCATATGTACTTGGTATAAATGCTAATTAAATTTCATCAATGATTTCACTAAGAGATACCATTGATTATGTCTCTTTAGTACACATAGGAAAGATTTGAAATAAGTTAAAACATATTTTAGTAAATAGCATAACCCTTAATATAAAATTTTCTACCTATACTTTCTACAAAATTAGTAAAGAGTTATGACATGTAGTGATGAGTGTAAAAAAGAAAAGTAACAAAATAGATAACCTCTAAAAACTCAAATTGATTTTTTAAATAAAATGGAAGTTCAACAAGAATTATATATTGAAATAAATTATTTATATCCCAATTAAAATAAAAGAAACAAAATTGGAACCATTTTTATCTCTAAATTAAATTGAACTTCAAATTAACCTAATTACTTAAGTAATGAAATATTATCTATATTTTTATATCTATTGATAAACCCAATAACTTTGTACATGTACTTTATTGTATAAGACTGAGATCCTTGGAATGTTATATCATTATTGATTGTAAACACCCCAATTCTGACAACATAACTTTAATTAATTTAAATTCTAAATTTTAATTAATTATCTATTCCATCTTATAATTAATTATATATCATATTATTTAATTAATTATTCCACTTCATCTCGTAATTAATTAAAATTGCATTAGTTAATTAATTATTCCATTTCACCTTATAATTAATTAAATATTATATTATTTAATAAATTATTCTATTTCATAGTATTAAAACTAGCAAGAATGTGTGAAGGGAGTTCATGCACAGTGCAGATCGTGACTATGACAGAGCTCTTGGATGGGCGAAAGTTGTGCCTAAAGGGTGCAAAGAAGTAGAAAAATAAATGTTTGACAGGCTCCAAGAAGGATGAATGTTGCAAATCAAAGGGGGATGAGCAACACCAGTATGCACTTCGCTTCAGTGCATTGTTGGAGAACAACATTTCTTTGGATCCTCCTCTACCTCTGATGCCAAGGTCTGATCCATTGGGAGCAATCCAGGTTCAAGCTTGGACTGGTGGAAGGCTTGAGGTTCCTATTTTGGATCCTTTCATTCTCTTATCCTACAAAAACAAAGCTAACCCATACCATATGTGCTCAAATTTTTTCTTGGAGAAGATTTAGTAGGAAAACCCTAGCTCATCCTATTCCAAATCTCCAAAGATAGGTATCAAGATTGAGGCTCTTTCTTTGAATCCTTCCATACTTTTAGCTTGCAAAAATAGATCTAACCTGTACCATGAGTGCACAAATTCCTGCATAGATAAAATTAGACGAAATCCCTGCTCACCTTCTCCTAGATCTTTTCTTGTTCCTCCTTCTCCCTCTGTGGAGCTTACCTCATATGACCCATCTCTTTCCTTAGGTGATATGGAGGTGTTTTTCTCTGACAAACCTCTAGATTTTTGCATCTCAAGTGGTTGGGTGGATGCAATTGCTCAGGAGATTGGTAATCAATCTTTGGTCTTGAGATACTTACATAGGCATCCGTCTATGGATCCTGTCATGGAATGGGCTAAATCTACCTAGAGCAACTTGGTTTCCCCCAAGGTTGAATCTCTAGACTTCAGTTTTTTCTGCTCACCTTGAGCTCTATAGCATACTACAATTTTTTCTCTCTATAGTGGTCCTTGGTTCTTTAGACACTTTGGCCACTTTATCTCTTCATGGACCCCATTCTTTGATCTTGCCACTGCCAAGATAACTGACATTCCTATTTGGATTAGGCTCTATAATCTGCCTTTGGTTTTCAAGAATATCAATCTGATTAGCAATTTGACTAATCAACTTGTAGACCTTTTTAAGCTTGACACTGAGACAGTTGCTCCTGATAGCATATTTTATTGGGTTTGCTCTATGGTTGACATTTCTAAACTCCTCTCACACTATATTCAGATTCATTCTTCTTATGGAATTTGGACTGAATTTTTAAACTTTGAAGGGTTTCCTTTTGGTTGCTTCCATTGCAACATGTTGGTTCATAAAATTGAGGTGTGCCCGTGCAAATGCCAGGCTGGGTTCAAATACGTTGGTCTTAAAAAATGGATTAAGAAATATGGCTCTCTAGATGCTGATTTTATTTGTTGGGTTTATGCAAGATCATGGGGGCTCAAAAAGTGGCGATGCGAAAAAAAGGTGTTTTTAACTTGCTCAAAAATGTGAAAATCCACTTTGACTTTTTCTAGGCTCAAGTAGAAAGTACATGGTGTCAAAGCAAAAACCAAACTAAAATAGATATCTGTTATCTTTAGGTCAATTTTTTTTAATTTGATTGGGTCTAGGAATGACCACTTATTTAATTTAATATATAATAATAATCTTTTAATATAATTATAATAATATTTTAATATAACATGGATATTTAATTTAATACATTATTATATATTTTTTAATTTAATGTTATATAATAATATATTTAATAAATTATAATATCATATTATATTATAATGCTTATATAGTATTAAATATTATATAATATTATATTATAATATAAATTAATTATATTATTATGTAATATTAAATATATTATAATATGGGGTGGAGGGCCTAGCTCGATTGGCTAAAGCATCCTATTGTAGGCAAGAGGTCATGAGGTCTAGTCTCCCCCAAAACCCATTTTATCAGAGGGCATGTCACGCCAGCGCCACTAGTCACGTGAAAAAAGTTTACCAGGTGCACTGTAATTTATAGGGGGATGGATACCCAACCAATTCATGTAATCTATATATATATATAATATTATATATAATATAATATTATAATATAATATTATATTATAATATTATATTATAATATAATATAATATATATTACACTATTATATATATATATATATAATATATTATATAATATAAAATAATAAATGATTACCTCACATTTCAAAAAAACTGCCAATTATTAAAAAAGTGCATATGTATATAATGGTCAAGTCCTTGACTCAACCAATTATTAAAAAAACTACTTAGAGGAAATATATATATGTTTTTGAAATGGATATTAATTTCATGTTCCATAAAATCAAAAACAAAAAACTCGAGAGCTCATTTCTTCCATAGTCTGCATGTAGGTTTTGCATTCAATGACTTGGATATCCATTTGGGGTTAATTTTTTTGCTCAAATCAATCTCATTTCAAAGGTATTTACAAATTTTAATGTTTTTCTTAAATTTATATTAGCTTTGCATTGTTTTTTATGAATTTTGGTTAAAAATAGGATTTTTAATAGTTTTTTATTGCATTAATATGATTGTTAATTTTGAAAAAAAATATCAATTAACAGGCTTAAGAATGGCTGATCCCAACCCCACTCAACATGAAAACCCTAACCCTGCTCAAGATGAAAACCCTCCAAATCCTCCTTTGCCATGACTATTGTTTCTAAACCAAAACGTGCCAACAATACATCAATCTATTCATAGAAATTTAGATCAATTGAGAAATATATGTCAAATTTATGATACACTGCTTGAGCTATCACATGTGAAAAACACTTTAGAAACAATCATTTCAAATGTTGAAATTTTGGCAAATTAGTACAATAGGTTTGCATAGTGGTGAGAGGAACAAAGGCAATTTTATGCCAATGAGGTATCATATGATGATGTAAGGGCACTTGATATTGAGAAAGCCCAATTAGCACAATTATTCATCAATCTAAAAATAGGACAACCCATAAATGTGCAAACGACAATTTTTTTAATTAAATGGTTGAAACATAGAGGGATATTAGCTAATTTCTTGAGATGTTGGTGGATGGTTTTTGATAAACCACCCAAAAACAATCTAGGCATCCCTCAGTATTTTCTTTGAAAATTATATGTTGAGTTTGTCCTAGGAAATCATGTCAATTACTTTGACATGCAAGATTTCCAGGGTGTGGGTAAAGGGATGCCACATGATAGACCTAGAGCATACCAAGTCACCCTAGTTCTTCTTGCTCCTCCTATTGCTGCGTCGAATCCACTACCTTACCCGAGATTGCTTTAGATGTAGGGATTTAGAGTGTTTTTTCCTTATACATTCATTGAGTGATCATTTAATCACATAGAGCCATCATCTTGCACAACCTTATGATAATGCATCCCATCATGATGGTGATGCACTTGATACATCCTAGCACAATGGTGATGCACCTGCTACATCAACTCCGACTAGTACACCATCCTCTTCAACACATTTGTGTGCCCCATTACTGTAGGATGTGTAACAATTTATGTTTGGGTCCTCTTTGGCAATCCACTGAGGCTCCCATAGACAGATCCAACTATGAGGTCTAGGATATGTCGGATGTAGGAGTTGATAGAGCACGAAGAGGACCATTTCTAGGAGAGACATTGGCTACTAGGGATGGTGTGGGAGCACCTGTAAGAATTGAAGTATTTTTATAGTTTGTTTTATCTAAATTCTTTCATGTTTTATAAGAGATATTTGTACTAATATATGTTTATGTGCTATAATCTTTAACAATTGTTGATAGAGGACCAGATTTCCCAAGTGCAAGAGGCTACATAATTGGCCATTTCATTTGGCCTAAGGACTCAGTATACGGTATCATTTAAATTCTTATTTATATGTTAATTTTTTAAATCTATTATGTTTAAATATATGTACTACATAGATTGATAGTCTAATTTAATCTTGTATTTTTATGCAGCAACCTAGTTCTTTTATAGCCATGTTGACTAAGCCTAACCCATTAGAAGAAGTTGGACAATAGGTATATGTTTTTTAATATTCTTGACATTATGATTATATGTGCATGTGCATTTAAATTGTGTTACATTCTTGTCATTATTTATATAGGAAACCATCTTAGTTGCTTCATCCACCATGAGTCCATCTAGTGTAGAAGCATCATTGTAGGTATGTGTTTATTTTATATCACAGATATTTACATTTAGATAAGAGGAGATATATGTTTTGTAAATATAATTATTTATCAACAATTATATGCTAATTCGTATCATTTTTATTTTACCTGATATAGTCATCTGCTCGACTTAGCACTATGATGAGTGCGGGACCATTTCTTTATATGAGGACTCTTGATCGTACTAAGGGACAATCATATGCATACCGTCTTGAAAAAAAGAGAGCAAGATTTGAGATAAACAGGAATTGCATTATTGATATAATATATTACACATATAGTGAGTTTGATGTTAAATTCATAGTTTATAAATGATAGTATATAAGTTTCTATTTATTAGTCTATCTTGTCAACCATTCACATAATTAATCTAATTTGTGGTTTGATTTTTTATTGTGTAGGTTGATTTAGAGTAACTAATTTTTTTGAGGAGGCTCAATTTTGATTGTCCAACACAAGATTAGGATTTGATATAGATTGATATGTATTTAGTGTTTGATAGATCTTGAGATGACATATATGCCACATTTTGTAGAACTTGTAAAACTTTTTTTGAGTAAGCATATATGCCAAATTTGTATATGCACAAACATAATTATTCTACATTTTGATATATAAGAATTGATCTTCAATCTAATTTTTTCCTCGTCTGCATGTCTTTCTACTTTGAATCTTCAAAATGGAATTTATAATTATCGTAGAATGGTTTAAAGTTATGATCAATAACATGTTATAGATTAATGAAATTGCATTTTAATATAACTTATGAATTCCAATTGGTAATCCATCTATGTTAGATTTCATTCATATTAAGGTTTGCATGCATTACATTCCATGAGACCACATTTCTTTGATGAGTTTTTTCAAACAATTCATTGCCTTTTCTATTGTACCATATTTTTCATACATGTCTAACAAAGCATTTTTATCAAACATTCAATTTGAGAATACACCTGATTTCAATCTCTCTTGAATGAATTTATATTTGACATTTTTTTTTAACTCCTATAATGAAGTGGGCAGCTGATTTTTATTTCAAAAGAAGTTAAAATTAATGAAAAATGGTATGACAAGCACTGTATAATATTTGTTGAGAAGAACTGTTTGAAAATATGTGATGCAGTCAAGGTAGGAGAATCCAATTAAGGACAGTCCAACCTTGCTGCCAAATTACTAACTCCATGATCTCACAAATATGCAACATAAATTAATAGTTAATCCACAGAAAGATAAAAGACATTCATGAACACCAGACACAAGATATATCTTGGGAAAACCCTAACAGGGAAAAAACTAGCCTTCAAAGCTCATCCACATTATATTAGATCTCAAAACACATTACATATGCCTCTCAGGATTTACAGATTCTAGATTGTAGCCCAGGGATTACAAAAAACTCATACAACAACAATTTTCCATCGACTTCTTCTCCTACTCCACACTCTTTCTGCTCTGAGATTCTTTTGGATCAGAATACTTCATCACCATGCTTCATACTTCACACAATAAAAAACCTTGTCGATCTACCTTCTTCTGTTTGTTGTAACAAATCCTCTCTCCTCTATTTATATCATTTGTGAATCATTTAACTCTCAACATGTCGGCCCAATTACAACAGCTAGTAAAATAATGTGCCAACACAAATAAGTCAGCACCAAGCAATAACAACTTACAATGAAAATCAACCAAGGTTGGCCACAACAAATCCAAGACCCAAAACAACACCCTCAATCATGAAAACACCTAAATTATTCCTCGAAGATCCACAACACTCCACAACGCCCTATCGACCAAGAACACGGAAAACATAAACTCTTAAGAGAAAATCACCAATAGTGGGCACACAGATCAATGTGGACCAATAACACATGATTTGGAAACATCCATGAGCCACACGAATCACCATTGAAATGTCCACAACTCCATGTACTAGAATCGCATCATCTTCCCTTAGGAACATCAACTAGAATAACTGAACAACTGTCAGCACACAGATCTTCATAACTCAATTGATCTTTCATGTGGATCCCTGAAACTTAACATGGAAACACTAGAAATAATTGATGACAAACCTTTTAATCCGCAACCTCTGATCATCCATATACTGATCTATCCAACATACGAAACTTCATTTCATCACTGACAACCTTGCCACTTCATTATCAACTACCTCAATTTTTTGAATTCTTTTGGATGCCCCTGCATCAAATTCTCAAGGTTATTTGAAAAGTGAGCCTCTTCACTTTGGTCTATACTGTATCAAATCCAATGTTATCTCCTTAAATGGGTTCAGCGATTTTTCCACAGGTACTTGCAATTGCCTCAAGGTTGACATTTTGTTCAAGTCCACGCTACAATTGCCTCAAGTTCTTCTCTATGAATTGATTCGGTGATTTATCCATAGGTACTTGCAACTTCCTCAAGGTTGATGATCTGTTCAAGTCCACCCTACAAACTGCCTCAATTTCTTCTCCATGGTTTGGCATTCTACTTGCAAGCCTTGCACTACCTCACTTGTCAGTGACCTGAGCAAGCCACCTTGCAAGTTACCTTTGGTTCTTCATCTTGTCATGGTCAAGGTTCAATGATCTACTTACAAGCCTTGCACTGCCTCACTGGTCGGCGATTTGAGCAAGCCTTCTCTACAAGTTTCCTTAGGATCAATTCCTTCATTCACATTTACTTCATCAAACTTTCTCCTTAAGATTAATTCTTCACCATCTTCTAGTTCCACAAGGAAATTAGATTCCTTCAAAGGTTCCCCTTCCTCTAGATAAATTAATTCAGGCTCTTCTTCATCTACACAAACTATCTCTATATCCTTTACTGTTGCTCCTTCATTAGCTTCTCTGACATCAGGTTCTTGATTACATTCAACACTTGATTATTTCTTCCTCCAAACTCTTTTATACTCTACATAAGGCCTTCTTTCTCTGCATCTTGATCCCTCTTTTTCTCCAACATATGAGTTCTTCCATTTGTACGATCTTCTAAGCACACAAGTAACATGTTTCCATTTTTCTCCATCAATCCATCCAGAATTAATCTGCTTACAATCTATCATAGGCTTTTTCCTTCTCATTCTATCCCTACACATCTTCTCATAATGATTCCTTAATCCACATAACTTATAAGGATATAGATCCCAACACAATTCATTTTCATGTACATGCCTATTACAATGTGAACAATACATACCTTCTCTTCTCTGATTCAAACTTGCAATAATATTCTTACCTCGGTCATATGCGAGGCCTTCACTTTTTTATCTCATTATCGACTCAATAGGTTCTGTAATTCCTTGCTACTACTTTCCCAATCCTTTTCCTTCATATCCCATTCTCTGCATGATTTTGAAACCAATACCATTACCAACAATTGTAGGATTCATTACATGGTTATCTTCAACTTCAACTTCTAAAGAAACTTCTACAACATCACACAAATCATTAGTATCACAAGAAACATCACAATCTTCAGGCTTAGATCTCAAATTCTCATTCTCCTTCTGGCATGATTTAAGTGATTGCTCCAACTACTTAACACGTTCCTTTAAGCCAAATATCTCCTTCTTCTGCAAAATATTCTCCTTGTTCAACTCTTTCGAACTTTCCTCGATATCTCTATTTCTCTTTTCCACCCTTGCCCATTCTCCACCTTTGCTTCTAGTTCTTCATTTCTTTCCCTCAATTCTAAATTACACTTCTTGATTTCGCACAATTCTTCCTCCAAGGTATCCCTTTCACATATTAGGGTTTCATTTTCCTTCTTCATCCTCTTCCAATCTTACCCATTGAAACAAATCAGATAAACAACCAAATTTGAATGCTTACTGAATATTTCTTGCCTCAATCTTTCTTCTATGATGACACTTAGGGTTTTACACTTCTTCCTTCCCAACATATTCACAATCAGACTTGTAACCATCTCTGATACCATTTGATGCAGTCAAGGTAGGAGAATCTAATTAAGGATAGTCCAGTGTTGGAGCCTAATTACTAACTCCATGATCTCACAGATATGCAACAAAAATTAGTAGTTAATCCATAGAAAGATAAAAGACATTCATGAACACTAGACACAAGATATATCCTGGGAAAACCCTAACAGGGAAAAACCTAGCCTTCAAAGCTCATCCACATTTTATTAGATCTCAAAACAAATTACATATGCCTCTTAGGCTTTACAGATTCTAGGTTGTAGCCCAAGGATTACAAACAATTCATACAACAAAAATTTTCCATCGACTTCTTTTCCTACTCCACACTCTCTCTACTCTGAGATTCTTCCAGATTAGAATAATTCATTACCATGGTTCATACTTCACACAATCGAGCACCTTGTCGATCTACCTTCTTCTATCTGTCATAACAAATCATCTCTCCTCTATTTATATTCTCCGTGAATCATTTAACTCTCAACATGTTGGCCCAATTACAATGGCTAGTAAAATAACGTTCCAACTAAAATAGTTTGGCCCCAAACAATAACAACTTACAATGTGAATCAACCAAGGTCAGCCACAACAAAGCCAGGACCTAAAACAACACCCTCGATCATGAAAAAACCTTCTAAATTATTCCTCGAAGATCCACAACAAGCCACAATGCCCTATAGGCCAAGAACATGGAAAACATAAACTCTTAAAGGAAAATCACCAATCACAGGCACACAGATCAATGTGGACCAACAAAAAATGATCTGGAAACATCCATGGGCCACACGAATCACCATATAAATGTCCAAAAAAACTCCATGTATTGGAATCACATCATCTTACCTCAGGAACATCAACTAGAATAACTGAACAATTTTTAGCACAAATATCTTCATAACTCGATTGATCCTTCACATGGATCCCATAAATTTAATATGGAAACACTAGACATACTCGATAACAAAATTTTTAATCCAAAACCTCTGATCATCCACATACTGATCTAGCCAACATACAAAACTTCATTGCATCACTAACAACCCTGCCACTTCATTGTCAATTGCCTCAATTTTTTGAATGCTTATGGATGCCCTTGCATCAATATACCTCAAAGAATTGTGGTCTCATAGACAAGGAAAAAAAGATGAAAATAACAGCTTATGATAGTCTTATGGCATTGATTCTTTTGATTGATTAAAAACTTCAAACAAGTGGATACAACTTAATGAAATATATGTCATTACAATGTTCATTCAAAAGTAATATGATCATCTTAATAAAAATAAATGTCACTCAATGTTCATTGAAGCTTAAAAACATGTAAAATGTATAAAATCATCATGAATAAGAATTACTATTTTTCAACCATAGGGGTTTGATGCAACCTTGAAACAAAGTCCTTACAACTGAACAAGATGCATGTTCATTAGATTGTTCATGTGAAATCTATACAATAATCATGATCAACAATTAAGACATCACTCAAATATGATGCAACCATTAAAAAATCCAAATGAGTGTGATACAACCATTAAGAAAACCAAATACAACTCCATGGAATGCATGTTATTTGACCTTTCACATGCAATTTTTATTATCGTAATGCACAACAATGAATTTCTTGCTAACTGTTGGAGTAAATTAATTAATATTTACTCCAATACTTAATACAAACTTAGGAAAAGGTCATCTAGTTCTGATTGTGAGTTTTATTGCATTAATTATGCATTGCAATTATTCATGTGCTTTATTATTTTTCTTGCACACAAGATAAAGTCACTTAACTAATTCATGCATTTAATTATTTCACTCCTCTCTCAGTTAGAAGTCCATCATTCAGGGTCTCATGTTAAGTTCGCCTAAGTCTACATAAGGATATTCAATCCTTCATTGTATTAATTCAGTAATCAATAATCATTATAGTTTCACATATTTTTCTGTGTAATTTCTCATTTGTGTGTGACAATTTATCTTCAGTATATCATCCAGGGCTTGTGAGATCTCAATCACAAATTATTTCATGGTATCAAAGCTCTAGATTTGAAGATCCTTGTTCAATTTTTTGACGAATTTTTTGCATCAAAAGCACTATTGGGAGTCAATTTGTATGTCCATTCACAACAAAGGAGTTGTTTTGATTCTCCTACCCATAGTAAGAAGATCTCGACCCCACCCCTATGGCATAATCTCTACTCAAATAAAAATTTGTGACACTTTTGATCATAGAGGTACAATTTTTTGTAGACCTAGGTTTGAGATTGTGTATTTTTCTCAGAAGGCCACACATTATGCTCAAGAGGGTCTTCGTCATATTGGAATTCATGATCAACAAAGGATTGGCTACATAAGTCAGCCCAATTTCCTTATTTTCTGAATGTTGATCTAATATGACTAGAGAGAGGTTGCAAATTTTATTTGCAAGCCCAATCACCTCTTTTGCTACTATGATTTGCAAGCTCTAATATGCTATGTGAAGCTCTTTTTGTTTACTGCAGGGTCGATTTTCTCATTATAGGAGTTGTATCACCTCTGTGGTAGCTGTGATTTGTTTGTGGAGGCCGGGATTCATCCCTTAAGCCATGAATCACGTAGATAGATATTGAGCAAAGAGATGAGTTTGAGTTCTTTTCATTCTGTAGGAAGATTTCTATGAATATTTTCACCATAATGGAGGAAGATGTAAACCTTTGTTTCTAGATGCATGCATGTTTCTTTCCCTAATTTTTTTTGCATGGTCCTTGCTTTCTTCCTTGTTGATTCTTTAAACATTGTATGTGTTTTGCGAGCACCACGTGATAAAGATATGGGAAAATTTGGACCTTTGTAAAAATTGAACCTATATAAAGTTCCATATGGGGGTTTCTACTTAAAGCATCTTGTATAGGTTTCTTCATTTTGCTTTTAAATAAACAAACTTAGAATATTAAAAGTTGCTAATTAACCGTCAAGCTTCGTACTGCTCCTCCAATAGGCATCCAAAAGTGTTCTTATGTTCTAAGTTCCTGACTACATGATCTTCAAGTGTCACATCCTCATGTGCTTCTAGAGTTTCTTTCTAGCAGAAAAATATTGAGTATTGGATAAACAATGGAATCATCCCAACCGAAGGGCATCTTTTTAGTTCTTCAATAGTTACAACTTTCTTCTTTAGTTTGAATAATTTGTTAGGATCTTTTCCACTTGGATTTTCTCCTTTTCTCTTTTTTGAAAGCCTCATCATCATTTTTGTCCCACCGTCTTCATCACCTTTGCAGCTTGTTCTATATCAGGCTTCATAGGATATTGGATTGACATGATCACTTTTTGACATGTGGACACATAAGCAGTTTTCAAAGGCACACAACATCTGGTTTTGGATTCCAAAATCACCCATTCTTTTGGTTTGGATTCTCCAATCACCAGTGGATCCTTTTCTTCCTAAGGGGAGAAATGTTGATTGCAAGTAGTGGATCATATTCTATCTTTAGGCATTCATCATTGGCATGGGAGCTCTTTCATTGTGAGCAAGATTCATATCTTCATTTCTTTTCCTTCATCATTTTTTTCTTCTCCTTAGTTTTCATTCATGGGGGTGTTGGAGTAAATTAATTAATATTTACTCTAGTACTTAATGAACACTTAGGAAAAGGTCATCTAGTTTGGATTGCAAGTGTTATTACATTAATTATGCATTTCAATTAGTCATGTGCTTTATTCTTTGTGTTTCACACAAGATAAAGTCACTTAACTGATTTATGCATTTTGTTATCTCACTCCTCTCTCAGTCAGAACTCCATCATTCAGGGTCTCATGTTGAGTTCTCCTAAGTCTACATAAGGATATTCAATCCTTCATTGTATTCATTTAGTAATCAATAACCATTATTGTTTCACATATTTTTCTGTGCAATTTCTCATTTGTGTATGATAAGTTTCTCTTTAGTATATTATCTAGGGCTTGTGGGATCTCAATCATAGATTCTTTTACTAACCATAATGCATGAATAAGAAAAATAGGAATACCATATAAGCTTAATGCACATTAGTCATAATGAATGCACACTTCACACAAAATTAATAACACTCATATGATGTTTTCATATATGTCAATCAACCTTGACCCACACTGAACTTGCTATATCACAATTGTTTTCATATATGCCATTCAAATAACACAATTGAGGTTTTGTATTTGGTAAGAATTTGTGTAGGCAAAGAAAGTGAGATTTGATGCTTAAAGTGGATTTGAACAAATAAATTTGTTATCCTAAGCATTGAAAACTCTATCAAACAAAGGGATGTTGTTGTCCTAAGCATTGAAATTTAAGAAAATAATTGAAGACTAAAATTAACCACTTAGAAAAGGAATGAGAAGATAAGAATAAAATTTATCACCAATGAAAAGGAGTCTAGTCTCCTCTAAAACCAATTCCAACACATCTAGATGGGTAGGTTTAGGCTAGGCATGGTTCTATTTCAAACCCAAACATGCCAAAAAAGTTCGAGCTACATTGGACTAACAATATCCCTTAAGAGTCCAAAGTGCAAAAATGAAACAATATTTGACGGGCTATTACTTAGAAATTGTGATGCTTAAAAACTCTCCATATAACGCTACAGGATTGCATTAGGACCCTCTACAATAACCTTTCTTAGTTTTTTCTATCTCAAAGGAATTTTCCCATGGTGACGAGTTTTCAGTTGAGGAAAAACTTGTCAAATGCAGGTAGTGTAAAGTTGCAAAGTGGTGCGACTTTCATTCTAAAAATCATATGACCAAACCAACTATTCCAACACATTTGGATGGGTGTTTTTATGCTAGGAATGGTCCTCTTTCACACCCAAACATGTCGAATCACTTCAAGCTACATTCAACTGGCTTGATCCCTTAAGAGTCCAAAGTGCAAAATGGTTGCAATCTTTGATGGGCTATTACTTGGAAATTGTGATACTTAAAAACTCTCTGTATGAGGCTATGGGATCACGTTAGGACCCTCTACAATAATCTCTCTTGTATTTTTCTATCTTGGAGGTATTTTCTCATGGTGATGAGCTTTCAATTGAGGAAAAAGTTGTCAAATGCAAGCAATGTAAAGTCTCAAAGTGGTGCAATTTTCATTCTGCAACTCATACGACCAAATTGATTATTCCAGCATGTCTATATGGGTATATTTACACTAGGCATGGCCCTCTTTCACAACCAAACATGTGAAATCACTCTAATCTATGTTCAACCAAATCGATCCCTTAAGAGTCCAAAGTGTGAAATGGCTGCAATCTTTGATTGGTTATTACTCAGAAACCATGATGTCTAAAAACTCTCTGTTTGAAGCTATGAAATTGTGTTGGGACCCTCTACAATAATATCTCTCTATTTTTGATATCTCTAAGTCATTTACCAGTGGTGTTGAGTTTTTAGTTGATAGAAAAAGGGTCAGATGGATGTAGTGTAAAGGTGCAAAAAGGTGTAACTTTCATTTTTCTCCTCGTGCAACCAAACTGACAGTTCCAACAAGTTGGTGGGTTTATGCTAGGCATGGTCCTATTTCAAACTTAAACACATTGGAAGATTCCAAGCTACATGTTGGTGCCATTTCTGGTTTTCTCATTGTCTAGTTGTGTACTCTAGTTTTTCATGACTAAACTTTAGCTATGGGGTGTCTTTCATTTTAGCATGTGGGTTAAATGGGCTCCCACAAGGGTTGAGCCCAGCGTGCTAGTTTTGATCTACAAGGGGTGGCTTGTGTTAGGGTTTCCTGGTTTTTCTCTTTTCCTTTTTTTTGGGTTTTTATAACAGTTCCCATTTCTCTTTTGCTTGCTTTGGTTTTTCTTTCAGAATCGGGGGTGGAACGGATGCTTGAAGGGAACTAGAACTTCTCCAATTCTGAGGTTCTAGTTCCTGTTCACGCATCCATCCCGGTCCCGATTCCATGTGTTTGGTGTTCCTTTTTCTTTTTGCCTTGCGGCGGTCGCTGGTTCTTTTCCTCTGTCTCTTCGTTTGTCTTTTGTTTTGTTTTCTTTGGCGGGGGCAGGATCGGGATGGGAATCATTTTTGGAACCTTCTTCATGTTTTTTGTCTCAGGTTTTGTCCCGCTCCAGCCCCGCGGCTTCTTTTTCTCGTGTCGATTCTAGCTCCGCCTCCGCAGTTGTTTCTTTGGCGGGGGCGAGATAGTTTTTGGCTGCGGTCCCTTTTGTTCCTTTTGTTCCCCATCTCTTTCCTAGTCCTGACTCCGGCCCTGTTTGGTTCCCGTCCCATTTTCCTTTTTGTTTCATTGACCTGTCTGCCTAGTTTATTCTAACTTAAGTGGTTCCCTTGAGCCCCATTTTCTATTCGTTACCGACCCATAGCTAACGTTTTTACCAGACCCGCTTCTTCTTCACTGTGACTTTCAGCTTTCGGTGTAACCTCTCAGTGACTCTTATCTATCCCCTGAGGTTATCTTTCTTTTCAGCCTGGGTTGGTTGTGTTGGGGAGATGTCTCCCCGACTCCTTTGTGTCTCACCGATGGGCTTTCCTTTCGGCGTGACGGTTCCCATTTCGGGGTGAGGTCCTCCCAACTCCTTTTGGTTTCCCCAAGTTCCTTTTTGCTGCCCTCTGTTGTGCCTTCAACATGACTCTTTCAGTTCGGGGTGACATCTTGGTGACTCTGTGTTCTCTCCCTGAAGTCTCTGTCGGCCTATGTTCTTTGTGTCGGGGAGATGTCTCCCCAACCCCTGCTTGTCTTCTTGATTGTGGTGGCCCCCTTTGCTCTTCGGTGTGACTTCCCTTCGGCAGGACTTGGAACTCTCGATATATCTCTTGGCGAATCTATTATGTCTTGCCGATGGTGTCTTGTGGTTTGCTTTTGGCATGGGTGGCACCTTTTGTTGAGATGTCTCGACGATGTCATCTTGCTACGCCGACCAGTGATGCAAGACTTGATGCTTTAGGAAGACTTGTGTTTCGGTGTATGTCATAGCGATGGGGTCGTGTCTTGCCGACGGTGATTCAATTTGTGGCTTTCAGTGAAGGTCTTATCTTCTCTTGGTGAACAAGTTTCTAAGGGTCTTCTCGGTATAACAGTGAAGTGTCTACATGACTTCTCACCGATGATTGTGTGCTACAGCAACATACATTTGGCAGGTGATTTCATCAGTGAAAGAAGTTGTAGGACATAGCGATTTAAGTGGTGTATAAAGATCTCTTCGGTATGAGCTTGGGTCTTCAGCGAGTGACCTTCGGTCTCACTGATTGAACATAAAGTGGTCTTTGTCGGCGTGAGTTTTGAATCATCTTGGCAACACTGCATGAAGGAAATATCTTTCGGTAACACACTGTGACTTCGCTGTGATGTCTGGCCGACTTGGCCATCTCTCCCGGATTCTATGGTGTTTTCAATGTCACATGTGGATTTTGCTATATGGTCTCGTTGACATTGTGATCTCCTACTGACTTTTACGGGTGTGTGGTGCAGCATGTTTCCTTCGGCCAGATGTTTCCCCGAGTTCCTTCTGTCTGGCTGATATGCTTGGCTCTTCGTTGTAGCTATTTCTCTTTGCCTTGAGGTCTTCCCAACACTGCTATCTCTCGCCGATATGAGCCTCTCCACGCGGTGCGTTAAAGCTCGAGCTACTAATGGAACATCAATGCGCACATGCAAATGATGAACGGTGATGTTTTAATTTGAGCGATAAAGGTGCCCGATGTTTGTTTGAAGACCAATATGCAATACGATCTAGTGGAGGACTTGTCTTAGCAGTCCGATGAAGATTTAAAGGTGACCGCCTGATCTATGATGATCAACGGTCGAGTTTCATACTAGACCACTGTTAGGGTTTCTGTGTTCACACCAGAAGCCTGGTGCATTCATGGTGACAGAGAGTTGGTCGCTGGCTCCACAAAACCAACATTCATGGCGACGTGGCTCTGGTACAAGGATGGCATGGCTCGAGTATGGACGCGCGGATTTGGCGGCGGATTTGACATCGATTGCTTGGCTTCTTTCGTGCGGGAGTGTCTTTCCTGCAGCAACCTGACCAATGAAATTTATGAGCCCAGAGAAGTAGTTGAAGAACATGGTGATTAGGGTTTGACATGGTGCTGATGTGGCTCTGAGCTAGATGGCATTTCTGGAGCTGTTTAAAAGGAACTTCTGAATCATTTGAAAGGGTCAGGGGCCAGAAGTTAGAACAAAAATCTGAAGAGAAGAGCACTAAGTCACAGAGTCAGGTTTTTACCAGATTTTGAGGTTTAGGGTTACAGTCTATAAATTGTGAGGTCTTGGACACATGTATGAATCTGAATGTATAGATTGAGATCTTTAAGTCTCTCCTTTGTATTGAGATCTGATCACTAGTTGTGAGACTAATAAGGTTAATCTTGCAAAGACTTTAATGTCCAGAGTAATGGTTCCTTCTATTTGCAGATTATTGTGACTCCTAGCCCAATAGATATGGCACTAATGTGATATATTCTATTTTTCTTTAGGGTTCTAGTCTTCTTGCTCAAGATCAATCATTTTATTTAATCAATCTTGTTTGATGTCTTGCCCTACCTCCTGGTTACTGCAAGTATTGTGTTACTGGGAATCTAGCCATATTTGAGGTTCTCAATACTTGGCATCAGAAGTCATTTGCTATAAAAAGCAATGTCTAGTCTTATTTGAGGCATTGTGTGGGTATACCCGCCCTGGTTCTGCGGAGCCTAAAGTGCAGAAGATCTCAGTCTTTGACTGAATCTTGTCAGTTGGTCCAGGTCCTCCGAGATACCCTTGACTGGAGATGGCTACTCCATAGGTAGAATAGGAGACCAACCTGGTTGCTCATTAAAAACAACCAACACTACATTGGATCGACAATTTCCCTTAAGAGTCCAAAGTGCTAAAAGACACCAATATTTGATGAGATATTAATCAGAAACCATGTCACCTAGAAACAATCCATCTAAGGCTACAAGATCATGTAGGACCCTCTACAATAACTTATCTTGGTTTTTGATATCTCTAAGGAATTTTCCTGTGGTGTCAAGTTTTTAGTTGATGGAAAAAGGGTCAGATGGATGTAGTGTAAAGGTACAAAGGGGTGTGACTTTCATTCTACTCCTCATGCAACCAAATTGACAGTTTGAACATGTCTGGATTGGTGGGTTTATGTTGGGAATGGTCGTGTTTCAGACCCAAACACACTTAAATAGTCTAAGCTACATTGGACCGATGATTTCCCTTAAGAGTCCAAAGTGCTAAAAGGAAACAATCTTTGATGAGCTATTAGTTGGAATCTGTGTCACCTAGAAATAATCCATATGAAGCTATGGGATCATGTAGGGACCCTCTACAATAACCTCTCTCTATTTTTGATATCTCTAAGGCATTTGCCTATGGTGTCGAGTTTTCAGTTGATGGAAAAAGGGTCAGATGGATGTAGTGTAAGGGTGCAAAGGGGTTTAGAGTTTGTTCTAGTCCTCATGAATAAGTGACTCATTTACTCAAATACACTTAATTAATGAACTACATACATGAAAACAAATTATACACATGAAAGCATGTAGGTCGTAAAGTATACATTGGAATACTCTTAAGTCACAAAGTATACACATAAATTGTAAAGCATACACTTGAATACATGTAAATTATACACAATACACATGATATTATCATTCAATAATTTATATCAAATATAGGATTTAGAAAATTCCATGTAGGTATACAACAAACAACCCTAATACAAATTCATTTCCTAGTAGGGGAAGGAAATAGATCACATTTTTCCTTTGTAGTTAGCTAGATGGAGTTTCTATTGATTCTTTTGTCTTTTGAATGTGCCCACTAGTCCTCCTCTCTTCACTCATTTGGAGATGAAAATGATAGAATAATAAGTATATACATTAATATATATAAATTAAAAATTGTGGAATGGAATATAACAAAATAATCACAAACAAATAATCATCACAATCTTCCACAATAGTAGCATGTTGACATTCTGGAGTGACAAGCACCTATAGAAATCATCAAGGTAGTAGTTAAACTACATAAAAGCATCATGAAAATTTTCAATAATAGACCATAGAAGAGAAAATATAATATCAAATTTAATAATTTGTCGCATACCTCTGCCAAATGATTGATGCAGGGGCATTGTTGTCCCTTAAATTTTTGGTTTTTGTTTTTGTTGATTTGGCAGTTTTCCCAGTTTTGGTGTGTTTAGTGCAGCTTCCTATCACAATGTATCACAAAGTAGTGGATTTAGAATCCCTGTCACCCAAGTGACAAGAGATTATTTCCAAAGGGTTTCTCATTTTGGATTCAGTTAAGTGTAGATTTATTTGTTTTGTGTGTCATTCCATTATGCGGGTTGGTATGTTGAAAGTCAATTACATATGCGATGAGGTGACAATTAGAGAGGAAATGTATGGAGGAACCATTGTAAAGAGGAAATGGTTAAGTTCGAGATGGTGTGTAGCAAGGAGATTAAGATAAGTTGAAAGGGTAGTTAGAAGGATAGCACAATTATAGAGAAGGAAGGAAGATTTTAAAGATAAAGCGACAGTCAATGGAGAGAAGCCTGATAAGTAGTAGGGAGCTGACGATGTGAAGGACAGGGAAAATAGTAGGAATGGGGCCGAAGGTTGTTAAAGTGATGGAGTCGATAATATAGAAGAGGTGGTGAAGAATTGAAAGAGATCATGGGTACCGACCCAATGGAGGGTCTACATAGCGCACAAGAAGAAGGCACATAAATTAAGAAGAAGAAAGAGTGTGACTGTGAATTGTTAAGTTGTAGAAAAGGCTTCACTCCATTTAGAGGGAGGAGAGTATCGGCCAATAAGTCAATGAGAAGAAGAGAATGATACCTATGGAATCATATATGACTATAATAAACAAATTTTTTACCACATAAATAAATAATTCTTAGAAGTTTGTTCTAGTCATCATTTGTTTTCCCTGTTATGTTTCTATATAAATAAATGGTAATGCTTTCAATTTAAATCTAAATGGTATTCAAGACTTTGTATCCATTTGGTAATCAAATTTTTGAGGGGGTGAAGAATCCCCAAACTTTGGTTAAGTTGTATTAGGTTGTGGATCCTCTACATCAAAGTGGTATTAGAGCATAGAAGGTGTTGGGTAGAGAGTTTGTGTTGTGGTTTTGTGCAGGCTAAGAAGAACCTGGTTGTTGCCAAGAGGAGGCAGAGAAAGTTGAGAGAAGTTGAAGCAAGAAGAAGCTTGCTTGAAAAGAGGAAAAGATGGAAGGGTTTGTTGGCTTCTTCTGTGGCATTTTTTCCTTGATGTCAAAACTTATTATGCATTGGAATTGGCTACATTTGTTGGTGGCATCTTGGTTTACACCTGATTATATCTTTAGTTGTATTGGTGATGATCTCAGTTTAGTTTGAATACTCATGATCTCAGTTTAGTTTCAATACTCTTGCATTATTTGGTTTTGTTACTTTGGTTGGACTAATCCTTTTGGATACATGTGCAGTTCATTCAGACAGGGGTTTGTCTCCATTTGCAGATGTTTATCACATCTAGTTTTTAGGTGATTGCCTATTTTGCATATGATATTCAATTATCATTGAGCTTTCACATGAAACTCTATTGGAGGTAAAGCCACAAATGGCTTTGACTTGGAATTTTTAGTAATCGGGTTCTTCACATTTCAAATGAGATATGGTTTACATTCTATATCACACAATTTATTTTGAACTACACTCGGGCTTACCATATTTACATATAGCTCATTTGAACTTTTATTTGTATCAACTTTGATATTTCTTATCTTAGATAGTCGACATTGGCACTATGTTTATTTGTGTCAACTTAGCATAAACTATATAGTACTTTGTCTTGGATAGTTGAAGGCAGAGAATGGCATTGTAGTGTTCATGACTCATGCGGACAATAATAAATATGAGGATAGTATGACTTGGAAATTAAGTTGGTAATTATGTTTTCGGTGGTTTTAGAAATGCCCATAGATTTCAAATCATATAGAATATCATTTCATTCGCATTTGACATCATTATGAACTTGAGTATAGTATTCGACTGAAAGAAGGGATAGGGAAAAAAAAGTTTTGTAATCATCATTTGGTTGAAGGTAAAACCCTAGCCGCCATCCAAAAATTGCAGAGCCAGTATTCATACTTTGGTGAACTCTTGTTCGAGCTAGTTGGAATGAACGAACGAGTAGTAAGATAGTTGTTTGACTCGCAGCTGGAAATGAAGGTATTCTTGGCAGATTGTATGAGATTTTTTGTTTGACATTTGGCTGACATAAAATGAGGTAAAATCTTGAAAATATCTCTGTCATTTCAAAATGAATACTGCAAGCGGTTTTCAGTTTGCTCTCATATGTTTTTTCTTCTGGTTCAACATTTAGAAATAGGTAAATAAGTTCAGTATTCATTTAAAAGATTTTTTTTTAAAAGAAACCAAAAGCAGTTATAGATAACTGCATTTCAGTTTTGGTTACTCGAGTTTGAGCTTGAGAGTTTCAATGATTTACACAAGTTTTTTTGTTTATTTAAGCATGGTTTTTACCCATTGCTCAAAAAAATAAAAAAAATTGTGTGAGATATTTGAAAGGGTAAAACAAAATTGTTATTGTTTTGAATAAAAGGAAATGCTATCATTGTAATGGGCTTTACCGAAATAGAGTAACCCTCTGAATCATTCATGTTTAAGTTATGAAAGGGGTTGGTGCTCCTAAAATGTAAAGAGTTGGTGCTCTTGTAATGTTGGAGTTGGTGCTCCTCATTGAGTTGGTGCTCTAAATAATAAAAGGAATTATTCGAGTGGTTTTTTATACCCCAAGAGGGTTTTTCCACTTAGGAAAAATCTAGCGTAATGTGATGTGTTTTGTGAGTGTTCAAATTGGTCTGCATTATTGTCATTACTTGATCAATTGCATAATTCTTGTCATATCTATTAGTTGCTTAAAATAACCTTTCTGCTATCAAAAGCACTTGTTCAAATGTTTGAGTAACAAATCTACTTTCATAAAGTATATGTGTTTCAATAACAATCTTTGATATCTGAAGCAAACATTTATTTTTCTATCCTGCATTGTTATCATTGTTTCATGTTTCACCGCATATAGTTTGTTCAAAACAAACTCTTGTTATTGGCCTTCTTGAATTTTTTTAATTTGTGACTATTTTTTAATCACTAATTCACCCCCCTCTAAGTGATTCCTTTCTTTCAACAAGTGGTATCAAAGTGTAGGGTCCTCATATAGGTCTAACCACCTTGGATTGTTCCTGGTCCTGAAATCTATCAAACATGTCACATGCTCAAGAAGGCACTTCTGTCTCTCAGGCTCCACTGTTTGATGGTACAGACTATGTGTTTTGGAAGCTTAGAATGGAAACATATCTGATGTCAATCGATGTTGATGTTTGGAACATTGTAGAAGAAGGATATACTGTTCCTTCCAAAATTCCCACTGATATTGCTGAAAAAAGGAAGTATGAAACAAATGTAAGAGAAAAACATGCTCTCTTATGTGGGTTACTAAAGAAGTTTTTGTCAAGATTATGCAATGCAAATCTTCCAAAGAAATCTGGGAAAAAATTGAAAATATTTATCAAGGAAATGAAAAGGTTAAACATTTTAAAATTCTAACTCTAAGAGCTTAGTTTGAGGAAATGAAAATGAATGAAGATGAAAAAATTGTTGAATACTTTCTAATAATAGATGAAGTAGTCAATGCAATGAGAGGTCTAGGTCAAGAAGTTGATGAATCTGCTATTATTCAAAAGGTCATTAGAACCTTTCCTACTAAATATGAGACTAAGGTCTCTTCCCTTGAAGAGAAGAAGCACTTTGAAAAAATGAAACTAGATGATTTACAAGGAATTCTTACTACTTTTGAAATGAGAACAAGTAAGAATTCTTTATTAGGAAAAGAAACAACTTTCAAATCTAAAAAGAAAGATCCTGTAGATAGTGAGACAAAATATTCTGATTCAAAAGAATCTCACTTTGTTAGAAAACTTAGAAAGGTATCTAGAAAATACAAAGGAAAATTGCTTTTTAAGTGCTTTAATTGTGGCAAGATTGGGCACTTTGTAGCCAAATGTCCTTATGGAGAACAAAATTCTGATGATGAGAAACCTGATAAACAAAACAAAACAAAAAGGTATATAAACCTAAGAGGAAGTTCAATTTCAAAAAGAAGAAGAGTCTCTTCTCAAAAGATGTGTCAAATAGTGAAATAGAAGATGACATAGATGAAGAGGAGGAGGTCTTATTCATGGTTGAAGTTGAATAGCCAATAGCTGAAAATGAAAAAGCTTCTCCACATGGATAAATTGACTTAGAAGGTGAATTGAAATGTGCATTAAAAGAAATCAAAAGATTAAAAAAACAACTTGCTCAAGAAGAAAAACCAGAACAAGAAGAGATAGTCTCTTTGAAGGCTCAACTTGAAGAGTCTAAAAGAATTGAAGATTGTCTTAAAACAACAACAAGTTCCAAAGACAAAGAAATTCAAAAATTGGAACAAGAGGTTTTTCTTAGAAAGAAAATTGAAGGATATGAGAGTACTCTTAAAATCAATGATGCTCTCAACAAACAAAAGTTAAACAAAGATAAAACTAGAGTAAGATTTGAAAAGGGTGAGTGTTCAAATGACACTCCTAATAGGAACTCCAAATCAAATCAGTTTGAGTCTAAAAAGACTCTTGCAAATAGGTCAATGTAGTTCAGATTTAATTCTTACTTTTATCGCTGTTGCTTCTTTTGCAACAAATTTGGCCACAAAGTAAGTACTTGCAAATTTATGGCTCCAAGAATGCCAAGGTTTGGACATAAAAAATACTATGGATTTGTAAATCGAGTCAGATACTTCAAATGCAACACCTTGGGGCATATCGTCAAACAATGCAAAGTTGAATTGTAATATAAGAAAACTAAAACTATTTGGAACCCTAAATTTGTGAAAGGCATAGAGAAATCAATGTTGGTTCAAACTACCTTCCATACCAAAAAGAAAGATACATGGGTTTTATATAGTGGTTGTTCAAACCATATGATAAGAGATATAAACAAGTTCACCAAACTTGAAGACTATGTTGGTGGATATGTAAAATTTGGTGATAACACTAGTATACAAATCAAGGGCAAAGGTTCACTTATGCTAAACAAGCTCACACCAATTTATGATGTGTATTGTGGAAGGTTTGAAACATAATTTGCTTAGTGTTATCCATAACAATGAAGGGATGTGCTTAATGGATCAGGTGGTAGAAAGTTGGCTATGGCACAAAAGACTAGGGCACATAAAATTTGATAATTTGGTTGTTAGAGGCTTACTAGTTCTTAACAAACCAGAAAATACTATATGTAAAGAATGCTTGAGTGGAAAACAAACTAAGGCTAGCTTTAAATCAAAGGAATATTCTTCTACAAAGACTTTGCAGTTAGTTCACATAGATTTATGTGGTCCAACTAAAACTAGATCAATTAATGGTGAAAAATATTTCATGTTGTTTGTAGATGATTACACAAGAACGGTTTGGGTCACTTTTCTTAAACATAAGTCAGAAGCATTTGAAAGGTTTAAAATATTTCAAAAAATGGTAGAAAAGGAATATGAATTGAAACTTAAATGTCTAAGATCTAACAAGGGAGGTGAGTTCACCTCTCAGGAATTTTTTGATTATTGTGAACTTCATGGTATAAAAAGACAATATGTAGCATCTAGAACACCTCAACAAAACGGGGTGGTTGAATGAAAGAACATAACTATGAAAGAAATGGCTAGAACTATGTTGGATGAAACCAAACTACCAAATATGTACTGGAAAGGGGTTGTTCATATGACCATATATATCTTAAACAGAGTGCAACTTAGGGTGAAAAAAAATACACACCTTATGAACTTTGGTATGGTAAGACTGCTTCTGTAAAACATTTCAAAAAATTTGGCAACAAATGTTTTATTAGAAAATATGATAATCTAGGAAATTTTCAATTAAGAAGTGTTGAAGGTATATTATTGGGATATTCCACTTAGAGTAAAGCCTATAGATTTCTAAACAATAGGCTTAACAAGATTGCTGAAACTGTTAATGTAAAAGTTGATGAAAGGCCATTCTTTGAATCTAATGTTGTGCAGGCCTGTGATGAAGAATGAAAATTAGAACTTGAAATAATTCATAAAGGCAATGGGACAACAAGTCTTGTGTCTAAATCTTCATCAAAACTTGATGAAATTATAGAAGATGAGATAGTAACTAATGCTATATCCAAACCAACTTTGAAATCTATTGCTAAACATCATCCTCAAAATCAGATCATTGGGGACAAGAGTGTAGGAGTTCAAACAAGAAGGAAATTTGCACAGCTTGAAGAGCAAGCTCAAATGGTAGAATATTTATATCTTGTCATTGAATTTGAGCCAAAGAATTGTGATGAAGCTCTTGTAGATGAATGTTGTCTCAAAGCTATGCAAGAAGAGATAGATTTAATTGAGAAAAATCAGACTTGGGAGTTAGTTCCAATACTTGAGGACAAAAATGTCATTGGTGGAAAATAGGTCTACAGGAACAAGCTTGATGAAAGTGGTAAGGTTGTCCACGAAAAAGCAAGATTTGTTTGCAAAGGTTATGCTCAAAAAGAAGGTATTGAATTTAGTGAAACCTTTGCACCTATTGCTAGGATTGAATCTATTAGAATATTCCTAGCATATTTTGTTTTCAAAAACTTTACTATTTATCAAATGGATGTCAAAATTGTTTTTCTGAATGGATATTTGGATGAGGAGGTTTACATGGAACAACTGAAAGGGTTTGTTTGCAAATACAATCCTAACCATGTTTACAGGTTGAAAAAGGATTTATATGGCCTAAAACAAGCACCTAGGGCTTGGTATTCCAGACTGAACAATCAGTTAACCTCAAACGATTTCATTAAAGGTGGAGTTTACAATAATCTTTATGTCAAAGTTGAAGGTACTGGTATTTTGGTTGTTGAAGTTTATGTGGATGATATTATCTTTGGTTGCAATAACAATGCTTTGACTAAAAAATTCTCTTGTATTATGGAATTTGAATTTGAAATGTCCATGTTGGGGCAGTTAACATTTTTTCTTGGTCTTAAATTTTCTCAACTTGAACATGGTATATTTCTCTCTCAAACTAAATATGCTAGAGAAATGTTCAAGAAATTTCAAATGAAAGGTTGCAAACATATCAGTACACTGATGGTTATAGGGTGTAAATTAACCAAAACGAATGATTCACCTAATGCAAATCAATCTGAGTATAGGTCAATGATAGGAACTTTGTTGTATTTGACTACCTCTAGGCCTGATATAATGTAGGTAGTTTGCATGGTTGCAAGGTTTCAAGCAACCCCTAAAGAATCTCATGTTACAACTATCAAAAGAATTTTTAAGTATATACAAGATACACTTGACTATGGTCTTTGGTATCCTAGAAGCAATGATTTTTATTTGATTGCTTATACAAATGTTGACTGGGCTAGATGCTTGGATGATATAAAAAGCACCAGTGGTGTTGCATTCTTTCTTGGTGATAGATAGGTTGCTTGGCACAAAAAAAAATAGGAATTTGTCTCTCTCTCTCTCTACTGCTAAGGTAGAATATATAGCAGCCACATATAGTTGTACTCAATTGCTCTGGATGGCTCAAAAATTGTCTGATTTGGGTATACAAGTTTCTAAACCTATTTCTATCTTATGTGATAACACCAGTGCTATCAATATTTCCAAAAATCCTATTATGCACTCTCACAGCAAACACATTGCTATTAAATTTCATTTTCTCCATGAAAAGGTGTTGGCTAATAAAGTATGTTTATAGTTTATTGCTTCTCAAGAGCAGGTTGCTAATATTTTTACTAAGCCTTTATCTAAAGAAGTATTTGAAAGGCTAATATTAGGATTGGAAGTTGTCTCTCAGTATTTACTTCATTAATCTGATCAGTATTAGGAGAGGGGGATCTTGTTTTCCTTGTGCTTCAGACACAACTCTCTTGGATTACTGCTCTATTTGTGTTTGCAGAAGGATTCATTGGTTATTTCGCTTTTAGTTTTTTATTGTGATTTTTTGTCCTTGATGACAACACTAGCTTTGATGACATGTTTATATGATCTAGGTGGCACATAATGTTTACAGTTGGTTCACATGGTTCATGGAAAGCACTTAATTTTAGTTGTTTTTAGTTTTCATATGTTGGTATTGATGTTTAACATATGTTCATTATAGAAGGACATGTGATTGTTTCAGAGCATACATTTGCTTCAAGGTATATATTTTGTTTAAGGTATATGGCATGGTTATTTAGGTATATCCAGTTCAAATTGTGGTATATTTAACTTGATCTTTTGCAAGTTATCTTCCCATGATATTTGAGTGGCACATCTAATATTTATTCAAACCACACAAGTCGTGACACTATTTTATTGTGGTCAATCATTTTGTAAAGAGATATGGTTTTGAGCAGCATTTGATATTGGATCACATTGCATTGATATTGCTTTTCTGAAACCCCCTATTCTCTGCTATTCTTTCTTTGTCCTTGTGACAAAAAAGTGGGAGAAAATGATGGTTCAATGGTTCAGATGGCTAATTTTTTGCAATCAAGGACAAAGGGGGAGTTTGTTGGCTTCTTCTATGGAATTTTGTACTTGATGTCAAAATTTTTTATACATTGGCATTGGCTACGTTTATTGGTTAGCATCTTGGTTTACACTTTATATCTTCAGTTGTATTGGTGATGATCTCAGTTTAGTTTGAATAATCTTGCATTATTCAGTTTCGTTACTTTGGTTGGACTAATCCTTTTGGATACATGTGCAGTTCATTCAGATAGGGGTTTGTCTCCATTTGCAAATGTTTATCACATCTAGTTTTTAGGTGATTGCCCATTTTTCATATGATATTCAATTATCATTGAGCTTTCACATGACACTCTATTGGAGGTAAAGCCACACATGGATTTGAATTGGCATTGTTAGTAATCACGCTCTTCACATTTCAAATGAGATATGGTTTACATTGTATATCACACATAGTGTATTTTGACCTACACTCGAGTTTACCATATTACATATAGTTCATTTGAACTTTTATTTATATCATCTTTAATATTTCTTATCTTAGATAGTCGACATTGGCACTATGTTTATTTGTGTCAACTTAGCATAAAGTATACAATACTTTTTCTTGGATAGTCGAAGGAAGAGAATGACATTGTAGTGTTCATGACTCACACGGACAATAATTAACATGTGGATAGTGTGACTTGGCAATTGAGTTGGTAATTATGTTGTCAGTGGTTTTAGAAATGCACATGGATTTTAAATGATATAGAATATCATTTCATTTTCATTTGACATCATTATGAACTTAAGTATAGTATTCGATTGAAAGAAGGGATAGGGAAAAAAAGTTTTGTAATCATCATTTGGCTGAAGGTAAAACCCTAGCTGCCATCCAAACATTGCAAAGCTAGTATTCAAACTTTGGTGAACTCTTGTTCGAGCTAGCTGGAATGAAGGAAGGAGTAGTAAGATTGTTGTTTGACTCGCAACTAGAAATGAAGGTATTCTTGGCAGATTGTATGAGATTTTTGTTTGACATCTGGCCAACATAAAATGAGGTAAAATCTTGTCAATATCTCTGTCATTTCAAAATGAAGACTGCCAAGCAATTTTTCAGTTTTCTCTCATCTATTTTTTCTTCTGGTTCAACATTTTGAAATAGGTAAATAAGTTCAGTATTCATTTATTTATTTATTTTAAAAAGAAACCAAAAGTAGTCATAGATAACTACATTTCAGTTTTTGCTACTCGAGTTTGAGCTTGAGAGTTTCAATGATTTACACAAGTTTTTTTGTTTATTTAAGCATGGTTTTTACCCATTGCTCAAAAAAAAAAAAATTGTGAGAGATTTGAAAGGGTAAAAAAGATTTGTTATTGTTTTGAATAAAAGGAAATGTTATCATTGCAATGGGCTTTACCGAAACAAAGTAACCCTCTGAATCATTCATGTTTAAGTTATGAAAGGAGTTGGTGCTCCTAAACTATAAATAGTTGGTGCTCTTGTAATGTTGGAGTTGGTGCTCCTAATTGATTTGGTGCTCTAAATAATAAAAGGAATTATTTGAGTGGTTTTCTATACCCCAAGAGGGTTTTTTCACTTAGGACAAATCTGGTGTAATGTGATGTATTTTGTGAGTGTTCAAATTGGTTTGCATTATTGTCATTACTTGATCAATTGCATAATTCTTGTCATATCTATTAGTTGCTTAAAATAACCTTTATGCAATCAAAAGCACTTGTTCAATGTTTGAGTAACAAATATGCTATCATAAAGTATATGTGTTTCAATAACAAACTTTGATATCTGAAGCAAACATTTATTTGTTAATCCTACATTGTTATCATTGTTTCATGTTTCACTGCATATAGTTTGTTCAAAACAAAGTCTTGTTATTGGCCTTCTTGAAATTTTTTAAATTGTGACTATTTTTTAGTCACTTATTCACTCCCCCTTCTTAGTGATTATTTTCTTTCAACATGGTTAAGAAGACATTTGCAGACAAAGGAAGAGATAAATATACAAGAGATGATTGACAAAGAGATAGCTGAGTTAAAGAAAGAGATGAGAAGATTGGATGCAGAGTTCAGTGATTTTTATGCAGAGTCCATGATGAAGATGGAATAGTGGATCAAACAAGCAACAAGTTGGCACTTGACAATGAAAAAGAAGGTTGTATGGCCTATTCAAAGGCTAATAAAAAAAGAAGACCCACGAAGGCATTAGAATTAGAAATAAAGATGATAGAACCTTTGATATAGTTAGGAGAGAAGCAAGCCAAACAAGATGAAGAAGATGAAGGAAAAGAAAGGAAGATAGAGGTTGCAGCCATCCCTGAACATGAATATTACATTGCAACAGAGGTGAAGGATGAATTGATTTTGGAAACAAATGATGAGTTGGAGTCAAAACTTTATATTGAAGAGAAGGTCAAGGATGAGATGATATTGCAAAGGTGTGATATTATGATTTTTTCTTTATTGATTTTCAAAGATGACAATGGGTTTCCAATTTTTGTCATTCCAAAGGTTAGTGGTCCTAACATGATAGAAAGTTTAGAGGTTGAGTATCAGATGGTAGAATTGAAAAGTAAAGAAGTCAAGGCCATCTCACAAGGGAACAAGTATGAGGAAGAAACATACATATTATTTGTTGGTATTGCAAAAAGACATAAACCAAGGGTCAAGATGAAATGATTCAAGGCAGAGACTAAGATGATGCAGGGAATAAAAGAGTAGATTCAAAGGGATAAATCCAATGGAAGAAAAAATTACTTTGATATGGTAAAGCCTAAGGTAAAAATGAAGGCAAGTTGGAGTTGCTTCAAAGATGATCAAGTGTAGAGTATCAACGACAACATGGAGGAGTATTCAAGGATGATTTCATATCATTCCCCTCAATCCAAGAGGGCTTGGATTTTATTTTGGTGGGGAGTTTGATGCAGGGGGCATTGTTGTCCCTTAAATTTTTGGTTTGTGTTTTTGTTGATTTGGTAGTTTTTCCAGTTTTGGTGTGTTTGGTGTAGATTCCTGTCACAATGTATTGCAAAGTAGTTGATTTAGAATTCTTTTTGCGCAAGTGATAGGAGCTTATTCTCCAAAGGGTTTTCATTTTGGATTCATTTATGTGTTGATTTAGTTGTTTTGTGTGTCATTCCATTATGCAGGTTGGTATGTTGAAAGTCATTTACATATGTGATGAGGTGGCAATTAGAGAGGAAATGTATGGAGGAATCATTGTAAAGAGGAAATAGTTAAGTTTGAGATTGTGCACAGCATGAAGATTAAGAGAAGTCGAAAGGGTAGTTAGAAGGATAGTGCGGTTATAGAGAAGGTGGGAAGATTTTAAAGATAAAGCGACAACCGATGGAGAGAAGCCTGATAAGTAGTAAGGAGTTGACGATGTGAAGAATGGGGAAAATAGTAGGAATGAGGCCGAAGGTTGTTAAAGTGATGGAGTCAATAATATAGAAGAGGTGGTGAGGAATTGAAAGAGATTGTGGGTATCGGCCCAATGGAGGGTTTGCATAGCACACAAGAAGAAGTACATAAATTGAGAAGAAGAAAAAGAGGTGAATGCGAATTGTTAAGCTATAAAGGCTTCACTCCATTTAGAGGGGAGGAGAGTATTGTAGACACCTAAAATGACCTAGGCCTCTAAGCTTCATTTTTAATTAATTGGCCCTAGGCATAATTAAGACATTTAATTATGTCCTTGGTCCTAAGATTCGACTATTGGATTAAATAATTCATAATTATTTAATTAATTCATGTTCTTTGATTCTTCATGATTATTAAATAAATAAATTTTAATTTATTTATTAAATATGTCACTAATCAGTCTTTAATTAAATAAATTGATTAATTCTATTTAATTAATTAATCTTATCTTAAAATTAAATAATTAAATTTAATTATTTAATTGCCAATTATTATTCTTCCTCATTTTAAATAAATTCCTAAATTCATTTTTAAAAAATGTCATGTCAATCCTAATCAAGCCAATTCTTTTGATAAAATAACCAAAAAGATTATTTATTATCCTCATAAAATCCATAATTTGAATTTATTTTAATTCAAATTAGTAATTAATCTTCCAAACTCCATAATTCCGCGTGATTCTTGATTTTCCAAATCTTATCTTCAGTCCTAATCTTATCTCTTTGATTTTTCGAATCTTGCAAATCAGGCGATCTTATCTCTTTGATTTTTTGAATCTTGCAAATCAGGCAATCTTATCTTCTTGATTTTTTTGAAAATCTTCATTATCTAATTAATTTCCTCATTTATTATCCACCGTTGATCCGATTTTATTCTGACCGTTTGATTAAGGATTTTTCCTTAACCCTAATTAGGGATTCTTGGGTGTAATCTGGATCATTCATTTTAGGGTCTCATCACTAATTTATCTCGTCCGTCCGTTCGAAATGGCCCTTTCTATAAAATGCCCTTTCCTTCTCATTTTTCATATCTTGACATTTTACGTAATTACTATAGGCATTTATTTACTCTCACTTATTCATTGTCATAGGCATTTGATTACTATTGGCATTTATTCTAGGCATAGGCATTGACTTTTAGACATTGGCAATAGTCATAGGCATATCAAATCCTTCGAATCTTGTTGTAGGGCTTAGGCATTTTAGATTTCTCAAAGTACAAATCTGAGGGCAACATTTCCAGCAAGCAAGAAGGTGTAACGAAGATCAATCATGGAAGATGGAGACTCTTGGTGATATATTTCCTTTTCGTTTTCATTTGATTTCCATTGTACTTTGTTATTTCATTAGATTTTTATGTTATTTGTGCTAACCCATCTAACTTTATCTGATTTTCCTTGATTACATTGGTGAACCCGACATTTTGGACAGAAATTCGTGTGTGTTCTTGTTTGTTTTCACTGTTTTGCAGGTTACAGCCAAGACGTCATACGAAATCCCGTCACCTTCATTCGAGCACAGAAAAATGGGCGAATAAAATATTTTCAAACGTTTTCTGGGTTTTGTAGATCTCAGTCTTAGCTTTCCAGAACATTAAACGGTTTTAAATTTCGTTAAGATTTGACAAAGTTATGGCTGTTTTAGTGATCGCTATTTTTTTTAATTTCATTTTTAAACCCGCGTTTTTCTTTTGTCTATAACTTTCTTTCTGTGCAGAATCGTGGAAAATATTTTCTGGGTTTTGAAGATTAAATTTTCATCTTTCCATGGATATCTACCACTTGAAATTTTGTTAAGTTTGGATGAAGTTATCACTATTTCAAGTTTGCTGTTTTCATTTAAGTTTTTATTTATTTTTTTATTATTTTTGTTACTAATCTTTTCTGGTAGCGTGTGGCGATCTTTTTCATGTGTCCAAGACCATTATCTACAAAACTACTAACTTATTGTTTGCAGATTCGCATGTCAAAGAGGGAAACAAACAAACAGTGTGCTTGTTTATTTCTAGATTAGCAAACACTTAGTTTTGGTGCTTATAAAAAGAATCATGTCTTTTGTGTCTGATTGTGCTTGTGGAGTGGTAGGTGAGTATGCTCTCACTTGGTGAAAACCTTGTGATCAGAAAACTAGACCCATTCTATTTTTTGTTAATTACCTTTCACGATTCGGTATATCGGAGTATCCTCTCCCCTTGCGCATTCGTGCGATCCTGGGTGTAAGAGAAACGGTTATCGACTCTAGAACTTGGGCCTGTCCTGGTGGGAAAAAGTACTCACCCCAGGACGACTCAGACCGGTAGCACCCTGACACCGAGGGACTTCCAGCCGGTATAAAAAAGTGGGTTCTTGGGGAAAGCCCAAGAATCACGAGCGTGGTTCCGACGAGATGGATCCGAAAGGGGACTCTCGTCGCATGGATCACGCCCCACGAACGGAATGCCCGAATTAAACACCCTTGTCTTAGTATCCAACCGTTCTATTGGCCGTTGCTTGATATAGTGCAGGGTACAGTATCATGCCCGAAGATTACTCACTACCGATCCCCTTGAGTAGAGATAGCAATTCTTGGGATGTCACTACCCAATAAAGCCGAATTTGGTGTGCTCGAATGACGTTAATGAGCCGTGGAGGGGAGCCAATGCCACCAAATTCTAAGTTGTCCGCTCTCGAGAAGGAAAGGTGTTCATCACCAATCCGGGGTATAACTGGTGGGCTATATCAAGTATACAAACCCAAGGCCTAGTGGCCTTTTTAGGATTGTGCTTATCTCATGTGTGCTTGGATACCTTTTAAAACGCTGTGTTTGTCAAGTGCATTCTGGTTTTGTCACAGTTCAAACAAAACATTCATCAAAACAAGTCAAAACTTCCATCAAAACAACACGAAAATTAGGTTGAAACTAAACTGAGTCGCATCTGTCAAACCGCAAGTGATTTTCGACGACGCAACTGATTTGTCAAAACACATCTGAAACCTGAGGTCTTCAAATTGTCAACCATTCGTCAAACACTATCATCAAAAAGATTCTGTCAGAAACCAAACTTGATATTGCTCAAAGTCTTGTCTAAACTTGCATTAGTCACCATAGGTTGCATACCTCATTCCTTTTAGTTTAGTACATTCAACATTACGTTGTCCTTAAGGTCCATACTTGCATACTTAGGATTAGGAAAATCTTAAACACACCTTTGCAAAAACATTGTTTTCGACATTAGACCCTCTTGGACTAAGTTATCAAACCTCCTTTAGTCATTGTCCTTTTTTTTGTGAGATTTCTTCCAACTCAAAAGCCTAGTTAGGAAGACTCACTAGTCATTTAGACCTTGTCAACTTGTCATTTCCAACGAAGTCCTTTAGCAATCCAATCGAAAACAAAGTCCTAGCTTAGAAGTGCTTAGATAACCTTGTCTTACTTTGCATACACATTGCATACCTTATCCAAAAAAATCCAAAAACATAGTCTTGCATTGTCATCCTTTATCCAAAAAAAATCCAAAAAACATAGGCTAGTGTCATCCTTGCATTTAGTTGTCATTCTCATCATTCTCATTTGAGAAAATCCCTTTTACAGTTGAGACTAGGCTTCAAAGACAACAACGACAAATGACAAACTTTGGACAAGATTATTATCCCAACATTGAGAATAACACTTACAACACGAACAAACATTGGACTTTTTCTAACCCATTTCACAACATGAACATGCAATCTTCCATGAACATGCCATCTTCATCACAAAACATTTTTGAGCCATTCATAGAAAGAGACCAAAATGGACGAGTATATTTCAAAGACATAGAAGTTGCAAAGCAAAATCCTGATATATTCTCCTTTGCAAAAAAAATAGTCTTACGTGACCCTCAAAGGTATCTAGCCATGCTTTTGGATGAAGGGGCTTGCTACTTCACAAGGCTTTGATGATAAATACTTTGGCTACTTCCCATCTTGTCATCACCCCTCACCATCAACAGCCTATTTGACACAAATCCCAAGACACTCCGCATCAAATGTCCATAATTTATCACCCTTTATCCTAACTCCTCGACAAGGAAGCTAACCAGTCACTAGTCCATTCCAAACTTCCACATCATATTCTCCGACCTTTCACGACAATCCCGGCCTCAAGCTTCAAGACCCTTTATCACCTCCCAGCTCAACTCAAGCGTCAAAGTCCCCACATCACTCACACCAATCCAGCTTAGTCTTTGTCATATCCTTTCTTCAGCACTAACGCCCACATTCCCATGACATATTCAGTCCAAGATCCCAGTGTCATATCCTAGTCCTCACATACTAGTCCAACCCAAGTTCCTACGCCCCATCCTAGTCTCATTAATCCTTTTCAAGTCACCCCTCACAAGCCACACATCTAAAGTCATGAAAATTCTATCATAGTCCAAAGTCAAATCCCATTTAATAAATTTGAGGATACATGTCAAAATGAAAGCCCAAAGCATAACCTTATAATGTCACCCTCATGTCAAGAACAAGGTAGTCCATCCCATGACCCTATCTTAAACTCCATTCAAAGAGTCCCTCAAGACAATCATGACATCCAAAACACACCTATCCATGACAACCCCATCTTTGAACAAGACCCTACAATTGACTAAGAAGTCCAAATCCATGACAACCTCATTTTTGACCAAGACCCTATTGTTGACCAAGAAGTCCAAAACGATCCACTCGACCTTTACACCATTTATGATCAAATACTTTTCAATCCTATACAGGCCTCGACTATTGACAGTTTCCAAAATGAGACACTTGCCTCCATGGGACACATAGACGATATTCCTCAAGCACAAGAGTATTCCAATATGGACATATTTGAAAATAATCAAGCTATAGCTGAATTTACTGGACTCTATGACACTGACCATAATGATGGCTTCGACATTGCCTTGGAAGCACCAACAGAATTATTTGAACCTGACATGTCACATGATCAGACCAAAGACATCAGTCAAGAATATGTCCAACATGAAAATGAAGCTAAGACACTTTATCAACTAGGGTCATCTATCTTTGTCAGAGCAGGCTTTCTTGCAGACGAAAATATTACGAGTGACAGTGTCCATAGACATCATGATGGGTTAGCATCTTGCTTTCAAAACAACAAATACCCCATCGCAAATAGAATATGTCAAAGCATGCAATATCAAGGCAAAGGACTAGGCATACATGAGCAAGGCATTCTTGAACCAATACAGCTTCAGGAAAATTATAGACATCAAGGTCTTGGCTATTCCTCAAATAGCAAATCAAACGATGTCAGTGGTACCTCCTCGATACTGGGGGCAACCTTGTCAGATACAAATGTCAAAATGGAGTCCATGAGAAATCCTTGTCATAAGATTGCTGCCAACACCCCCTCCACCCACACCATCAACTGTCATTTTATGATGAATCAACCTCCCCTTTGGAACCAACAAAAACAAAAGTCTTACAAGTCAAAAGATCAAAATCAATTGTCAAAGACCATTGAATCAAACAAAAGGACAAGTGGACAAATGAAATTAAAATGGATCCCAAAGAAAGATGGATCAAACAAAGACACCAAGTCAAATACAAAAGTCAATCACAATGTGGAGCCACAAGACAAGAGGACTCCCAGATATAACACATGTCCACCTCCTTCAAAATGGTCATCAAACAAGGCATCTAAAAGTGTTGGTTCCAAACATCCTCCCTCCAAAATAAATCTGTCATCCACCATCCAAAGTTTGGAAAATAAAAAGTCATTCATCCAAATGTCCAAACAACCTTTCCACATCTACCATCATCTGTCATAATCCTACATATCGCCTAAAGTCCAAAAATCCCACATCACAAATCCATCACATCTTGGCAGCAACTCTTTACCACAAGGACTCTCATGGCACTCTATTGCAATGTGTGTATTCTGATAAGGCCAACTCTAGTATCAGAAAGGATCACAATGACATCGACCGGGCCATAAAAGTGCTACCTATCCCCACAAGACAACTCCTTCAGCGTCACATATTGGTCATGGCACCAGTCTCTACATTGGCACCGTCAGTGGATTCAGAATAGTCAGTGGTAATCTAAAGCATCCAGGCTATCCACAATATCAAAAATACAAAAAAAATCAAAAATAAAAAATAAAAAAATCATCACCCTGATGAAAACCTGGCAAACAGGCGTCTTGGTGACACCAAAAAAATTAGAAAATCAAGAAAATAGTAAAGAGAAAATTTTCATCCAATGGTGAAAACCTGACAAACAGGCGCCTTGGATAAGTACCATGATGAAAATCCCCAAACAAAGGCCATGTAATAAATCATCTATGCACTCTTACACTTGGGGCAAGTCGCCTACTTCCCATACCTTCTCAAGCGACATTGACATCCGGTCTATCTTAACTCCTATCATTTCCATTCATTATTCCCACTCCATTCATATCTTGACATAAAAATCGCATTAATAATATAACCATGCTTTGGGAAAACTTCTTGACATGTCTATCCTTCGATCATACACGATTCATGAAACATCATGTCATTGACCACCATAGTCTTATTGTCCTTATATGACATAGTCATTGAAAATCATATGACAATTCCCTTAGTCTCATGTCTCCCGTCCTTTACCAAGGCCACCCTCTCATCCTTTCATGTCTATCACCTGTCTTGGCTTTCCCTTGTCAAATGGTCTAAGGATAATCATCATCCCATCTAGCCCTAACCAAGTCATTCCAAATGCAACAAGTCCAATTCATACAAGCACATTATCCAAAATTTTACTTGACTGCGTTCCTGGCCCAGCTATAGACCTCTATACTTTTGTCACATTATCGTCATCGTCCTCATGTTGTTTCGGGATGCGTCCTTCCCACGTCAAACAACGTTGTCATCACCTGTCAATTGGTATTCAGCTTGACTAGGGGCACAATCATGTTTGTCCTTGGATTCTCATGTGTAGGCATCAATTATTTGCATTTGTCGCGATCCTCTTAAACGTCAAACTAAAAAATCATAAACGACAAAAGACTCAAAAAATGATATAAAAGTCCCTAAAAAGAAAAACATTGGCAAAAGTCCTAAAAAGACAAAAATATCATAAAAGTCCAAAAAAAAGACAAAAACATTGGCAAAAAGTCCTAGAAAAAGATAAAAAACATCCGCAAATAGTCCTGAAAAAAAGAGACAAAAACATCGCAAAATGTCCTGAAAAAAGAGACAAAAACATCATAAAAAGTCCTGAGGAAAGACCTAAAAATTGTAAAACGTCCTGAAGAAAACATTAAACAAAAATCAGTAGACCACTCGAAGAACATAAACATCTGGTCATTTCTAGTCAAAGTCAATCATGTCAAAACAGTCTTTGTCATATGTCCGAACTACGTTGTCTCTGCGCATTTGCTACGTAGGAAAGGCCATCAGTCGATGAGTCCCCGAGACATTAGGTCAGTCCTTTTAAGGTTGTCCAAATACAATCATGGCATTTGTCACAATCGTCACATCGGTCAAATAAGTCAGACATAGTCAAACTCGAACACAAGACAGTCATTTGAAACGTCAATGTCAAAATTGGTCAAGATTAGATAACGCAGTCCAATCAATCATATAGTCAACATCAGTCAACTTGCCAAAACATATTGGTCAAAACAATGTCAATCCCGTCACTCTTTGGTCCTCTTCAAGATGTGTCCTTGGATTTGGACCTTGTCAAAATGTCCTTTGCCTTTTCAGGATGCGTCCTTCCTGACAATAGGCTCTGTAAAACTGTCAACACCGTCAAATTGGCAAAAATCTTAAATTGTCAAAACTGTCAAACTGACAAGAATTCAATCTTTGGCAAATGAACATTGGCAAACAAAATTAAATGGCTGTTAATCTTTCTGGTCTTTCTTGTCTTATCTTTTGGCTATCTTGGCTATTTTGTCTTATATTTTTTTACTGTCTTGTCTTTTTGGTCATGTTACTAGCTACCTCGAGGGATGTCCCATGAAAGGGATTTAGAGCGATGACCTTCCCCGGCTCTATTTTATTTTCTTTTGATCAGCCGCTCCCTCGCGGATTACTTGACAAAAGATCAAGTACCTTTAGTATGTTAGGGACACTTTGTCTATGACTGCCTCTGCTTTTCATGGGATGACCTTGCACACCTTGGTTCAAGGCCATACCATTGTGGCTTGTTGTCCATTTGTGTCATTTTACCAATGATGATTAAGAGCAATAAATAGTCATATGGCAATGTTTTGAAGGATTTGGTCGAAGAACTAACATGCATCTTCTTTAGTCGTGTCATCTTCTCTCGCCCGTCTCATATAGGCATTGCATCAATATCATCATCCATATCTTTTACACTAACATTTCTTTGTCTCTTCATATTCTAGTCTTCTCATCCATTTCGAGAGCACACCCATGTTCTTGGAACCTGTATGTCCTCTCGAGGGGGCATACCATAACCCTCCTCGTCATTCTTCCTCATCTTATTTTAATCAAGTATTTTTGACTTCTTTTTCTTTGTCACAACGCCGACAAGCAACATTGGCGACAAAGAGGGCAAAATGTAGACACAATTCCAAAAATGACCTATAGGCCTCTATAAGCTTCATTTTTGCCCACTTTCACATAGCATACTAAGACATTTAATTATGTCCTTGGTCCACATTCGACTATTGATTAAATAATTCATAATTATTTAATTAATTCATGTTCCTTGATTCTAATGATTATTAAATAAATACTCTTAATTTCATTTATTAAATACGCCACTAATTATGTCTAAGTCTTTTCTTTAATTAAATAGATTTCTTTAATTTATTATTTTATCCTTCACTCATTAAATAAATAAATTTTATTTATTTTATTTAATGCCAATTAACTGCCTTAATTAAATAAATTGATTAATTTATTTAATTAATTATCTTATTCGCTACCAAATAATTTAATTTTAATTATTTAATTGTTGATTTCATATTCTTCATTTTAAATAAAATTCAAATTGGTTTAAATATCATGTCAATCCTAATCACAAATTCTTTTGATAAATAATCAAAAGATTATTTATTATTCCTTGATAAAATCCATAATTTGAATTAATTTAATTCAGTTAGTACTAAATTCCTGCAACCGGGTAATCGTGGTAGATTCTGATTTTCCAAATCTTATCTTCAACCATCTTATTCCTTTGATTTTTCTAATCTTGCAAATCAGGCGATCTTATCTCTTTGATTTTTCAAATCTTGCAAATCAGACAATCTTATCTTCTTGATTTTTTGAAAATCTTTATTTTCTAATTAATTTGTCTCATTTATTCTCCACCGTTGATCCGATTTTATTCTGACCGTTTGATTAAGGATTTTGCCCTAACCCTAATTAGGGATTCTCAGGTTTAATCTGGATTGTTCATTTTAGGGTCTCATCACTAATTTATCTCGTCCGTCCGTTCGAAATGGCCTTTTCTATAAAATGCCCTTTCCTTCTCATTTTTCATACCTTGACATTTTTACGTAATTACTATAGTCATTTACTTAGCTTCACATTTCATTGTCATAGGCAATTGTAGTATTTCATTATTGGCATTAGGTTTTAGGCATTTGATTAATATTGACATTTGTTTTAGACATAGGCATTGGCAAGAGTCATAGGCATAGCAAATCCTTCGAATCTTGTTGTAGGGCTTAGGCATTTTAGATTGCTCAAAGTACAAATCTGAGGGCAACATTTCCAGCAAGCAAGAAGGTGTAACGAAGATCAATCATGGAAGATGAAGACTCTTGGTGATATATTTCATTTTCGTTTTCATTTGATTTCCATTGTACTTCGTTATATCATTGGATTTTTATGTTATTTGATCTAACCATCTAACAACAATCTAATTTTCCTTTGATTACAGTAACCAATTTTAGAGTGCATATGTTCAGGCATGCTCCACCATCTACCAAGACTCGTCTAATTTTATGTTTATTAATGTAGAATTCAAGGTGTAAGGGGTCATTATGATTTGGCTTTTGTGTGAAAAGATCTTGTTCAAAAAAGGTGACATGGTGTGGTGTAGCTAGGTATCCATCCATGGCCTGAAATTGGTTGGCATTTAGGTCAAAGGGTATTGATATATCTTATAAGGATTTGTCTAGAATGGCTCGATGCTCTAGGGAAATGCGAAGAAACTCAAGAATGGATATTTGTGTGGGTGTCTTTCCTAGATGATCCAAGAGATTGTATTGAATTTTTTGCTATGGATTAGAGGTAGCTCCTTGCAGGGTCACCTTAGATCTACGGGTAGTAACAACAAATTTTAAACTTTTATTAATGGTGATGGTAGCAACATGATTATCAAGGGCTCGAATATGATTGATGGTATAGTCATGTGCAATGTGAGTATAATTAGCATTGTTATTGTTTCCTAATCTAGAGGCCTTCTCTTTCCCATGGTCTTGTAAGGGGGTTTTGAATATGGTGTGATCAACATTAGTTTTTCCTTGTGAATTATCCATTGATATATCTCCTTGTTCAATAAGATCTTGAATGAGGTTTTTGAGTGTTCAACATGATGATGTTTTGTGTCCTTTTCCACAATGATATCACATAATTAATTTTCATTTCACCAATTTGGTTTGACCAATGTCGGTTAATATGTTTTAATGTCAAAAAGTTGAATGATGTTTGATTGTAAAATTTTCTTCAAAATTGACTGAATAGGTTCCCCTAAGGGTGTATATGTTATTTTAGAGCGTGGAGGTCCTTTGTGTTGTTGATTGTTCTGGACTGCATTCAATATCTGATCATGGTTGGGTGTTGGTGTGTTTGATGTAGATGGACCTTTAAGATGAAGGTAGGGTGACTTTTATTTACCACTTTAGCATCCACAACCTCATCATTGGTAACATTCTTATTTCAAGACCAACATTTACCTTTGTCACTAGGAGAATTTGGGGGTTCTTTGAAGATTTTAACTAATCCTTTGGCCACAAGAGATTTCTCAATAAAGACCCCCTTTTCAATGGAATCCTCAAAGGTGGTACAACATTGAATTTGAAGTTGGATCATCAGTTCTTTGTTTAGGCTCTCTATGAAAATGGTGGCCAATTATTTCTTAGGTATGTGACAAGGGAATATGTTATCCATGCTACACCATCTTTGATAGAATGTTGTGAGTGACTCTCCCTCTTTTTGTTTGGTTGTGCACAATGTTGCTAGGGTCGTGTCACTTTCTATGTTATAATAAAATTGGTTAATGAATCTGTTAGCCAGTTCATCCCATGTTTGTATCCCAGGAGGAAAGGTGTGCAAACCACTCTAGAGCCGACCCCAAAAGGCTTCATGGAAAAAGTCTCATCAAATAGGTGGACTCATAAGCAATGTCCATACATGTCGTGTTAAATTCTTGTATATATTCTATTGGATCCCCTTTCCTTTTCTATTAATTAAAGTTTGGAGCAATGAAATGGGATGGAAAAGGTGGCATGTATAGGTTTTTTTCGAAAGGGTAAGGACACAATCCCTCCATAGAATATGTCTTCTTAGTTGTCTCCAATTGTATGTTTTCCATTTTATGTTGTATTGTTTGCATTTGTTGCTTCAACATTTCCATGGGGGATGGTGTCATATTGGGTTGACTTTGTATGATGGGATCAACATGAGTGTTCTATGATAAGTTTGGCACCAATGTGTGATTTGGATTGACATTTTGTTGTAAAGGATTTGGATTACCCTATTGATAATGTGGGGTGAATATGGTATTGGTGTTGTTTTGATTTTGTGGTATGAAATTGATATTTGGTGTGGCATATTGTTGCGATGGAAGGGGATTGGTGTTCAAGTTTGTTCCTAAGGTCATGTTGGTATTAAGTGTAGCATTTATTATTTGTGTTGGCACTCTAGATGTGACAATATGAATTCTCCTTATTTTGTTTGGTGTATTTTGACTTGTATTGACTAAGGGTGTATTGTTTTGTGTGCCAAATGGATTTGCAAATGTTACACCCATGGGATTAGAAGATGAACTACCAAATGTGAATGTTGATCCTTGGGACATGGTATGTGTTCTCTTAGCTCCAAATATTGGTGGATTAGGAATGTGTGTAGTTGTTGCAATGCATTTTGTGGCCCCAAGGAGTAGACTACTGAATATTTGTTGTGAAATGGTTGACCTTGTGTAAATGTGTTTTGATTTGGACCTTGAGTTTGTGATTGTGTTACTCCCTCTACAATTGTGGAAGTGTTGAACTCAAAGGGGATTTTAGCACCTTTCTTGTCAAGTGTGAGAAAGAATTTATTAGGGTCTGCACTAACAAGCTCATCCACAACACATATTATTCTTGGCTCTTGAGTGGCATGTCCAATTTATTTAGGGGTTAAGCATTTGTTGACATCAATTAATGTGACGTTGGTAAATGGATTTGAGGTGGATTTGAATTTGACCCAAGGTTCATTTCACTTGAAGAATCCATGTCCTTTATTTTCCTTCATGACCTTGTTTGAACCATATAATACTTGGAACCTAAGGACTAATAATGCAAAGGTGTTAATACAAGGTGAGATATGAGACTAAGCTATAGTTTTTTGGGTTTTTTGAAGATGTAAGGATGTCAAATGTTAATGCACCTAAGACTAAAGGTTTGAAATACAATGATGATAATGACCCTATGACCAAAGGATATGATATGTAATGAGACCAAATGAGATTATGACTAATGTTTATTATATGAGACTAAGATTAAGGTATGTCGAATGAAACTAAGGGTATGCACCTTTAGACCTACGAAAAAGGATGCTAACCAAACTATGGTAGACCAAGGAAACCAACTAGAATTTCAAAACCTTAGAAGATGAATGTTGAAAAGGTGATGATTGATTTGACAAGGTGAGTCTAAACTAAGACGTAAGTTTGAGACCCAATGATGGTTGAAAATTGATTGATAGAAAAGGTAAGGTTAATAACAATCTAACAATGTGACCATGGTTTGATCAGAGATATGGAGGGCATCCTAATCTAAAATTTGAAGTGTACCTAAAGCTAAGAATGATCTAAAACTAACTAAGAAATGCAAGGTAGGCAATGCAATCTATCTAAGCAACCTAAATGAATGTGATGAAATGGACTGGTTAACTAAGAAATTATATAATCAGATAGGTCACTATCAGAATGTGATGAGGACTGAGATTGGACAAGGATTTCTTTGAAATTTTGTGATTTTGTAGTTGCATTTCACTATCTCATAGATGCGATGCAAAGTTTCATAGTTGTGGTTCATGGTTCAGCATTTGTGGTTCACTGTCTGACAGTTGCGGTTCATAGTTTGTTTACCTAAAATATGATGTTTTTGAAAGATTTTTGTTTTGGGAAATTTTTGAAATGTGATTGCAAACACAAAAAACACTTTGAAAATAGATTTTTGGTTGTTGACTTGTCAAATCCCTATGTGTATGTTTGAGGGTTATTCACCCCAATTTTCGTTGGTATAGCATAATCAACAACAGATCAAGAACTTCTTATTCCTAATTTCAATACCCAATGGAAGCACTTTCAGGCCCACAACTTGGAATCTCCTTTGACGCAAGTGTAGGGACACCTTTAGGGGGTGTATTCACTCTTTTCTTTGGATAGCTAGGGGCCTCCAAGATTGGAAGGATGACCTAATCACCCTCTCCCTGGAAAGCTACAAATTAACAAGTAGCTTATACTAAGCTGGGGATTTTTGTCTCATCTCAAGGGAGCAGTATGGTGAGTAACTTCAGGGTGTGATGCTACACCCCTACACTGAAAGTGACACCAAATAATCTCAATCAAAATGGTGGCTACTAAGAAAGGTGTTTAGTCACAACTCGAGGGACTGATGCCTTGCGAGCATCCAACAAGCCACTTAAGGATTTAACCAACCTACTCCGGTACATTAGAATACCACACATAAATGTGAGTACTTCCCATTTCATTTGGCACTGTACGAAAAAGGCTAACTCTAGTTAGAACTTGGCTTTCACCTTATCCCTTTTATATAGTAGCCTAAGGGAAAAACTACTTTGGGTCACCAATGAGTTCTCCATTAGGATGTGTCTCAATGGCACCCTTCTACAAAAGAAAAAATAAGATGTAGTGATTTCTCTCACACCCAAGATTGCATGAAGTGCAAGGGGAGAGGATACTTTCACTACACCCTATGGGTTTTACAACAAAGAGTGTGTAAGTGTACCAAACACAAAATACACTAGTTCATTTTAATCCCAAAATAAAATGTTCCTAAATTAATAAAAGACATTGATTATTCTTAAACCCAAATCAAAATGTTCCAAAATAACCAAAATGAAAGCACAAAAACCCTACAAAACCATGAATTAGTAGTCTTAAAAAGAGGTCTTCAATAACATCCTACATCAAAGAGATTAGTAGTTTTGAGGGCAATTTCTTCTCCAAAGCATAATCCACACACTAAAATTAGAAGATTAGTAACACCAAAATTCCTAACTTAATGCAAACCAAAAGTAAAAATTGAAAGAAATTTTGAAATTGAACTTTTTACCTTAATAGGAAAATGCATCGTTCTAGTTAACCTATATGTTGCACAAATGTGGTTCATGGTTTGGCGACTACAGCTCAAGGTATTGCGACTGCAGTGTTCAGCTTCACGATCCGACTCACTGTGCATTAAATGCGACATTCTAGTTTTCAATAGTTGCATCATAGGAACCTGCAAATGTATCGTTATTTAAATTTTCATCACTCCGCCAATGATTGTGGCTCATTGTCTTGTGATTACGACTCATGAACCTAAAAAACAACAAAAAGGAAAAAAATATAGATTTCTTGTCAACTGGTTAGATTCACATTAGATTCACCAATGTAAGGAAGGGGAAATTTTGAAATAAGAAGGAAAAGATCAAGTAGCAACCACTCTACCTAAAGTCTAAGCCAATAATCCCAAATCCAAGACAAGAAAGTACATATAGCATTAGGAAATTGAATGAAAACAAGTTTAAACTAAACTCCCCATGCTAAACTTGATTATCTTCCTTCTCCTCCATTCTTCTCAAATTGCAAGCTTGCCCTCAAATTTTGGTGTGTCCAAGTACTCGCAAGTGATAGTGATTAATAGCAAGAATTTTAGAGAATGTGGTTGTAAGGTTGGAATGAGAGAGACAACCTTCTTTTAGAGAAAATATTCTTGAATGAACGGTCAAGATCAAAAGTCTAGAAGATTCCAAGATCAACAACGGATGTTTCATGCACCACAGAGTAGTGAGGTTAGGGACGACTAAGGATAGACGATCAAGATTGAAAGAAGAGAAGAGGGGATCGACGATCGAAATTCGAAAGAGGAAGTGGAGGGAAAGTGGAGGCACCAAATAATATTTTTTTAATTGGAGAAAAGAATCTTGGCAATTAAATAATATTATTATTTAATTTGGGAGAGGATGTGGAGGAATAAATAATAAAAAATGATTATTCAATTATGGAGAAAGAGGGAAAATGACATTTAATTGAAATGATTATCATTTGGCCATTTAATTAAATGTGGAGGAAATGGAAATGATAATATTAAATAATTAAATTGAATTAATTATTTAATAGTGGAAGGAAGAGGCTAAGTGAATAGTTAAAATAATTAAAATAATTATTTAACTATATATGAATAGTGAAAGGTGAATAATTAAATAAATGAGAATCTATTATAGAAAGAAATAGGATGTTAGCGATGTAATTAAATAAATATTTA
>VDFB02013505.1:0-16947 GCA_007258455.2 Sequoia sempervirens | reverse complement strand
GAGTGCAAATAAACAACTAAAACAACCTACACTTCAAGATTAGCCTGTTGGAAACAAAACAAGACAAAGCCACAAAATGGAACCTCTTATACCTTTATGCTGAGTCGATCCTTTGGTTGGCCCTTCGATCTTTGATGTGTATGCTCCTTGGATGGCAAGATGCAAGCTAGATGAGGATGTGAAGATGGATGCAAGTGGATGAAAATGTGAAAATGGCTAAGTAGAGGTTGAGAAACAAAAATGCAAGAGTTTGGCTAGCAAGAATGATCTCCCTAAAATGAGAGAAAAGAGGGGGTATTTATAGGATTTTTGGGAAATCCTAGGGGAAATGAACGGTTGAGATTGATCCACCAAATATCAAGATGTAGGGCTAAGGTGAGTTGAGAACTCACAAGCCCTCACATCTTGACATGTGGCATGTGATTTAGCCCTAAAAGGTGAAGTGGACATGAGGTGGATGGAGAAGGACATGACATGGAGAGGGGTACAAAGTACCTTGGGATTGGACAAGATCTCCTCATAAAGGAGGTACTTGTCTTCATGTGGGTGAGAGGACATGTGAGGAATTAAAAATTCCTCAAATAGTCCCATGGGGAAAAGGGAAGGAATTTAAAATTCCTTAAATGCATTGGGGGATTAAAAGGTGAATTAAAAATTCACATAGGGAAGGGAGATGCCTTGTCAAAAAAGAAAGGCATTTAAGAGGGTTGACTAAGGACACATGTCATAAAGGACATGGGGAAGAGAAAAGGAATTTAATATTCCTTGGAAGGATAAAAGGTATTAAAAATTCCTTGAGATGTTGATTAGGCTAGCTGATGAGGGGTTAGAGGATGGTTAGGTGGCTAAGAGAGATTAGAGGCCAACTTGCAAAAGTTGGAGGATGTGACACATCCTAATCAAGGATTAGGCATGTGCACATCCTAATGATGGGATTGTATACGGACTAGGACAAGACAAAAAATGATGGAGGATGATGAATGGAAATTAAATAAATGGAACATTTATTAATTCAATTGGATGGAAGGAGGACAAAGAGATAAGGCATTATTGACAAATACCTGTGGATTTCCAAGGACTAAAGATATTAATTAAATAATAGTAGTATTACTTAATTAACGAAACTAAGATGAAAGGGGATGAATTTGGATAAATTAAGTGTCCAAATTTAGACATCCACATTTTGCCCCTCTTTGAGATGGTGTTATGAAGTAGCATCATTTCAAAGAATATTAAAACATAGAACCTGGAAGAAGATGGTTAGATTGGAAAAGATGCCCCAGTCATTCAAAGAAGGGACTAGGAAGGAAGATGATGGGGGGAAAGATGAAAGTTAGGGATGAAGGATGCCCCCTCGAGAGGACATGCGGGTTCAAGAGAACACGAGTGTGCTCTTGAAATGGATGAGATGATGCAAGGGGAGGTGAAAAAGATGATGCAAAGTGAGATGAAAAAGATGATGATGGAAGATTGGGAGGGGAGCGTGATGAAGGATGAATGGATGGGGGGGATTTGAGGATGAGAGATGAAATGCAATATAAATGCAATTTGCCATCGTCGGAGCACTGATGTTTTCTATAGCATAAGACACAAGACACCAGGGTATGAAGAACCAAGGCGAATTAGTGTCTAATGCAGAAAATAGACATAACAAACAAGAAGGCTATCCCAACACCCCAAAGTCATGATGACCTTGGTCGGGCCAGGTATTGGGAGAACCACAAGCACGCAAGGATGCCCCAGCGTAACACAAGACCTCAGGGATCTTGGTGGGTACTACGTGGGACAACCGAGAAGACAAACAAAAAATAAAGATACACCCCTATGTTGACGAGTCAAAGCACACCATGATATGATGGATCAAGGCGACCATGACAAGTGATGATAGGGAGCTCAAAGGATAAACAAAAGCCAAAAGCATCAAAAGATCATAATTAATTTCAAATTTCCTTTGCCATAGGATCAATCAAAGGGATGGATGGGATTGAGGAGGTCTGTTAGGAAGGATGCATCCTGTTGAGACCGATGATGGATACTAAATGAAAAGATTGATATGACGCAGGATATTCAGAACTGATTGGATTGGATGATACAAGTGGATCTCGTTTGTTAAGATCCAGCTAGATAAGGGTGTAGCCTGACGACACGACACGAGAGACATGATGCAAGAGACATGACACAAGACAGGAGACTAACACATCCTAGTGAACTAGGGGCTCAGGGGCTGATCAAAGATTAGCCTTGCCTACATGGAAGTGCAGAGCCCTCGTAGTTCAACAAAAGGCTGATGATAGACCATGATGGAGATTTTGACGGATGACCAAGATAGGATGGAGAATAGGAGAAAAGTCGACAATATAGATTGATGATGGATGGAACAGGAGAAAAGTGGACAATATAGATTGATGATGGATGGAACCCCGGGGGCGGATCAAATGATCGACCTTGCCTATCTGAAAGCGCAGGGGCAACGTAGTTGGCCGAAAGGCCAAAGACAAGTGATGGATGAAAGATGATGAGATAACCCTAGGTAAGGGGATAAAATGATTGGACTGACACGATGGGACAAGATAGACTTGTTGGATTGGATTGGAGGATAGTGACTAGACAAAGCTCAAGGATGGGATAGTTATCCAAGTCATCAAAAGATGAATTGGGAGGACGATATGATGGATAGATGGATGATGAGATAGGATAGGAGATTGAAAAGATGTGTAAAAGAAGCAGAAGTGATGATGATGAGATAGATGGAATTGGGTTGGGTGGGGAAAACTCATAGCCAGACAAATCAAATGACAAGCATGAAGTAGTGGGTGGGATGAGGGTGGGTAGAGGGGATGTGGGGGTTTTGGATGGAATGAATGTGATGCCCCAAGGACTATATCATCACAAAGGAAGATAGATGCCCCACCTAGATATGTCATGTAAAGGGAGGAATGAAGGGGATGGAATACAGGATGGGAAGATAAAGAGTGAGATGGATGAAGATAGGGATGTAATGGATGGGGAAGGGAGATGGAAGGTAGCATGACGGGTGGATAAGGAAGATAGACGAGTGCGAATGAGGATGAGGATAGTGTGCAGATGAGGGAGATTATGCTAAGAGGTGCCCAAAGCATGCTTATGTTTTCCCTATTGTTATCAAGACCACAAGGAGGATGGAAGGATTGGGATAAATGAGATATGCCAAGAAGGATGTGTAAGCTTGATAGGATGGAGGGGATGGACAAAAATGATGTATAGCAATAAGATGGGTGCATAGCCGAAAGCGTAGCAGGAAGCATAGTGGATGGAGGGAATGCATATGAGGAAGTTTCCCCCAAGTGCAGATGGGGATTTATGCACATGCCCCCGCTTGCCGTGTTTATCATGGTAAATTTATCCGCGGCGCTTTGTTTGCCACAAGTTTTCACCATTGGATGAATTCATTTCTTTACTATTTTATTTTTGATTTTGATTTTGACTTGTTTGGATTTTTTGGATTTTTTGGATAGTATGCGGAAGGAGATGGATAAGGATAGGGAGGAAAATAAGTGGATTTAGAAGACATGCGATAAGGATATGGATGAAGGACTCAAGCATCAAGTTCCATATGAGGTATTAAGAGCTCATGTTTGAATTGACTATTGGATGTTGGTACAACCTTAGGATAAATGGATTATGCTAGAGGATGAATGAGAGGGATTTGATGGGGAGATACATGGGATAATGGGTGGGATGTTGAAAAGCATATGGATGGAATGATGGGGTGGATATGTGATGGGGAGATGAGTTCAGGACCAACATTGGCACATGTGGTGATGGATGTGAAAAGATAAGGGGACCAATGGATGGAGAATGTGGGGATAATGGAGGAGATGGAATAGTGAATTTCAGGACATAGGGACCCAAAACAGATTTAGGAGATGAAAGGGGTGTATAATTAGTTTTTGGATTAGCAACTTTGGATGTTCTTACAGATTTTTCATTTGATGGCATTGCATCTTTTTTCTTTGGGATCCACATGGTTTTGATCTTTGCTTTGCTGGCTCTTTGCGAGCTATTGATTTGATTTTGATTTGGGATTTTGTTTGTCTTTCCTTTACCATGTCTTTTAGAGGGGACATGGGAAGCGTTGGATTCATGTGGGTGTTTAGATTGATGCATTTTTTCTTTGGCATCCAAAGTGCTCGTACTAGCAATGGGATGGGTGTGAGGGGATGGACGGTGTGGAGCAATGGAGGTAGGAGTATGGGGATTATGTGTAGATGGGGGATGTTTAGGTATGTGCCTTTGTTGATCCTGATTATGGGACATGTGAGAGGGATGTTTATGATGGATGACATGGATAGGCGTTGGATGGGTGAAAGGATAAGATGGAGGAGGTGATCTTGGGATATACCGACCCAAGATGGATAGAGTGGATGAAGGGACATAAGAACCCAAGATGGATGCAGTAGATGAAGGATGGGAGATCATGGATGGAGGGATGTAAGGACCCAAAATGGATCCAGCGGATGAAGGAGGAATATGGACGGTTGTTTTGAGGTGATACAATAGAGGAGGAGGGATGGCAGCATATGATTTGTTGGAGCGATGGGAAGAGCCAACATTTCTTTTGGAAAAGGCTCGTTGAGGACATCTAGAAGTTGTACCAACATCTTTAGATTGTGAGTCTTGAGAAATAGATCCAAGACCTTGCATGCAGATTTGTTCTTTGACTTGGATGGGCTCTAAAATACCTTGCTCGTGAAGGCCTAGACCTTTTCCTTGATAGTTCATGTTCTTGAGCATTCGATCTATGATAGAATTTTTGTTATTCTAAAAACATGATGCGAATCCATTATTAGGTGGGGGATGATGGGTGGTATATACACTGTGTTTTTCTTCTGCAAGGAGGCCACCATGGAAGAATGTGAAAGTACCAAGGGGATATGCAAGCGGTGTGGGGATAGCATTTTTAGGCGATGATGGGGGATCATGAGAAGGAGATGGTGGGATAACAGCATCTGGATGGGTGGTATTGGGAGAGGGATTAGGGGATATGATAGGATCTGATTTTGTGGTAGCAGGCTCATGCAATGGAGACAAAGATGGAGCGGTAGAATCTTGAATGTCAAGAGGATCATGAGATGGAATGGATGGGGGACTGTGATCTTGCAGTAGACTAGATGGGATGGTAGGATCTTGATCAGGAGGAGGGGATATGTTGGCATGCTTTGGGTCAGGCTCTTGGCATGACTCATCGTGTGTGAGAGGCATGATAATGGAGTCATGGGGGGACTCTGCAAGTGGGGAAGATGGAAGGATGGAGGATTCAAAATATTCTTGGGAATGGATACTAGGAGTGGAAGAAGTGGATTGGATTTGGGTGTCATTGATAGGTTCGATGACTCTTGGAGTAGGAGGTGGATGTTCAACGGATTCAGAGAATGTGACGGTAGGAGATGGGGGTTCAGTGGATTCAGAGGATGTGATGGTAGGAGATGGGGGCTCAGTGGATTCAGAGGATGTGATGGTATCGTCAATGATAGGTGTTGGATGGAGAAGGATTTCGTCACTAATGACCATGGATGATGGGTTGGGATGGCATGGTTCCATGACTGCAATGTGTGGAGTGGGGGATGTTTCCTTTGTTATAAGTCCTTGGAGAAACTTGGATATGCTAGGCTGAGATGGCGAGGTGGGAGTGGATGATGGTTTATGGATTAGCGGGGGATTAGGACTAGGGATTGGTGGGCTGAAATTAGATAGGGGAATGGGATTGGATGCAGGACTGGGAATAGATGGGGGATTAGGTGAAGGGTTAAGATAGGGGTATTGGCATGGTGAATTAGGACACAAGGAGGTGGGTGGTGGATTGTAGTAAGGGTATGGGGTTGGTGGATTAGGATGAGAAGATTGAGGTGGTGGATGGAGATAGGGAACTGCGGTTGTCGGATTAGGATAAGGATAGGTTGGTGTGGATGTTGGATTAGAATAGGAAGGTGCGAATGTAGGATTTGGGTGAGCAGATTGGTATGGGAGATTAGGGTAGTGGGTAAATGTGGATGAAGGATTAAGATAGGAGGATGTGGAGGAGGGATTAGGATGAGGGTATTGTGATGGCAGACTAGGATAAGAGGATGCAGGTGTTGGATAAGAGGACGATGTAGATGAAGGATATGATGGATATGATGGACATCCCTTGTCAAAGGTAGCATAAGGAGTGCGATCAGGCATAGATGAAGTCATGATGGGATAACTCGATGGGATGATTGGATTTTGGAATGTGGGTGGAGAAAGCTTACTAGAAATGATAGTGTCAAGGGGATCTATGTCGTATACCTCTTGATCAACAAGACTTTCATTATCGTCATCGACGTAATTAGGGTTTCCCTTGACCACTATTGATGGAGGATAAGAATTCATGATGATGAAAGGATAAAGATGATGGATAAAGATTTTGGATGGAATCAGACAAAAGCTCAAATCGGGATTTAGGACAAGCTCAGATTGGGATTGGATTAAAACTCAGATTAGGATGATTGGATGATTGGATGGGATTGATTCTAACAATTGGATTGGATGATCAAAGGATGATTACGACACCGAATCTGCTTCGAGATGGAAGTAGATTGATTGGGTCAAAGGTGATTGGATAGGGATGTGATTGGATTGGGTTGATTGATTGATCGATTGAAAGATCAGATGATGGATTGGATAGGATGACAAAAGGGGTTGTAAACCCCGCTCGGAGATTATCCTAGGTGACTTAGGATGTCGATTGATCGGATTAAATTAAAGGATGAATGGATGATTGCAGCACCGAATCCACCTTGAGATTGAAGGTGAATTGATTGGGCCAACGATGATGATTAACTTAGGATGGATGACAATCCTAAGAGGATGTTAATGATGACGATCAGATCAGACACTTTGGTCAATTTGGATAATAACCCGAGATGAAGTTCAGGGGATTTGGATGGGGAAAATGATTATTTGATTGGAGAAATGGATGATAGAAATGGATGAACAAATACTCAAAATGAGCAAATGGTTGATTGGAATGATCAGAACGATAGAACAAGGGTTTCAAATGATGAGAGGAGGTGTGAAATGTATGAATGTTTACTCAGAACAAGTAAACGAATGATCGGAATGATAGAACAAGAGTTCAGAATGATGAAAGGATGTGTGAAATGGGTGAATGTTCACTCGGAACGAGTAAATAGAGAGAATGGTAGGGTGTACCCCCCTCGAGGAGGCAGATGGTGAAGAAAAACGTGCCCTGGACAACTTCTCAAAAGTATGAAGTGGTATATATCATTAGAAATAGCACAAAAAAACGAGAACTATTTTTGAACGGAGTCAATCGGACAAACAGTGTGGAAATGGCGGCCCCGGGAAGAAGGAGCAGAAGGTCAAATCCGCCACTGCATAAGGACAAGTCCGCCACTACACTAGGATAGGTCCGCCACTGCACTGGGACAGGTCCGCCACTGCACTAAGACAGATCCGCCACAGAACTAGGACAAATCCGCCACTGCACTAGGACAGATCCGCCACTACACTAAGACAGATCCGCCACTGCACTAGGACAAATCCGCCACTGCACTAGGACAAATCCGACACTGCACTAGGACAGATCCGCCACAGCACGAGGACAGGTTTGCTAAAAGATAAGGTTAAGTCCGCCAAAGGATAAGCTTAAGCTTGGTTTTTTGATGGATGGGTAAGGCAAAGGACCCAAAATATATCAAACACTGATAATGACTGGTTTTGCACGAGAAAGACAATTCAAGCAGCACAATCCTAAGATTAGTAGAAACAGGTATGGTCAACAAAGTCTTCTACTCTAGGATGCACATGGTTGCTAAGGAGTCCTTGATATACGCACGGTACGTGAGGCCCAAACCGTGAACACCAACCCGTTACAAGCGTGAGTCGGGAACCTTAGCGAGATACTAGAGGCTCGGACCAACTCTTCACGTCATCCCGACGCTTCACCAATTACAATGTGGTTGGATTGAGGGTAAAACTTTCGCTCTCCCCCTTTATATACCCCCCGGTACAGCGTGGTTGGAATCGTCCCTTGGGGTGATGAAATCCCCAAGCAGGTCCTACTAAGAAAGTGAAAAAGGGTGACTCAAAAGGACTTGGAAAGCTACGATTTCTCGTCACCCAGGATCGCCAAATGGCGCAAGGGGATTGGATACGTCAAATAGCCTTCCCAAACATGCCAAGCAAGGTTTATTGACACCCCTTTAATTAAACTATGTTCCTATTTTACCAAAAGACAATTCAGGAAAACTTGAAATTTTTACCTTCTGGAGGACAGGTCCGCCACTCTGTTAGGATAGATCCGCCACTGAATTAGGACCAGTCCGCCACTGCACTGGGACAAATCCGCCACTCCAGGACCAATCCACTACTGAATTAGGACCAGTCCGCCACTGAATTAGGACCAATCCGCCATTGAATTAGGACCAATCCGCCACTCCAGGACCAATCCGCCACTTCAGGACCAATCCGACACTAAATTAGGACCAGTCCGCCACTCCAGGACCAATCCGCCACTCCAGGACCAATCCACCACTGAATTAGGACCAGTCCGCCACTCCAGGACCAATCCGCCACTCCATGACCAATCCGCCACTGAATTAGGACCAGTCCGCCACTCTATAACCTGGACCTTGAAAAATGTGAAAAATAGCAAATGTGAAAGAAAGAGACCCGTTTGTGGGTCCCACCGGGCGTGCCAGAAATGTGATAGGTCGAATTAGGTGGTTAGAAAGCAAGCAACAAGCCAAAAGGAGTGCAAATAAACAACTTAAACAACCTACACTTCAAGATTAGCCTAAGTTAGAAACAAAACAAGACAAAGCCACAAAATGGAACTTTATACCTTGCGTTGAGTCGATCCTTTGGTTGGCCCTTCGATCTTTGACGTGTATGCTCCTTGGATGGCAAGATGCAAGCTAGATGAAGATGTGAAGATGGATGCAAGTGGATGAAAATGTGAAATGGCTAAGTAGAGGTTGAGAGACAAAACTGCAAGAGTTTGGCTAGCACAAAATGATCTCCCCAAAAAATGAGAGAAAAGAGGGGGTATTTATAGGATTTTTGGGAAATCCTAGGGGAAACAGACGGTTGAAATTGATCCACCAAATATCAAGATGTAGGGCTAAGGTGAGTTGAGAACTCACAAACCCTCACATCTTGACATGTGGCATGTGAGATAGCCCTAAAAAGTGAAGTGGACATGAGGTGGAAGAAAAAGGACATGACATGGAGAGGGGTACAAAGTACCTTGGGATTGGACAAGATCTCCTCATAAAGGAGGTCCTTGTCCCCATGTGGGTGAGAGGACAAGTGGGGAATTAAAAATTCCTCAAATATCCTTATGGGGATGAGAGAAAGAATAAAAAATGAATAAAGGACATGTGGGGAGAAGTGAAGAAATTAAAATTCATTTTGGGTGCCTTGGGGGATTAAAAGGTGAATTAAAAATTCACATGGGGAAGGGGGATGCCTTGGATGAATAAAAAGGAATTAAAAATTCCTTGGGGGATGGGGAGAGTTGACTAAAGGGGGTGATTAGGATTGTGCAAGTACTTGATTAGATTAATTAATGAAGATTAGAAGAGGGTTAGATTTCACATGTGACTTGATGTGACAAGTCAAAGATCACATGGGAAAGAGTAATGAAGGATTAGAGGGGGTTAGGTGGCTAAGAGAGATTAGAGGCCAACTTGCAAAAGTTGGAGGATGTGACACATCCTAATCAAGGATTAGGCATGTGCACATCCTAATGATGGGATTAGAAGAAGGATTAGGATAAGATAAAAAATGGAGGATGTGACATAAAGGGGATTAAATAAATGGAATATTTATTTAATTCAATTGATGGAGGGAGGATTAAAGAGATAAAGTATTATTGATTAAGTACCTTAGGGATTTGGCAGAATTAAAGATATTAATTAAATAATAGGAGTATTACTTAATTAACGAAAATAAGACAAAAGAGGATGAATTTGGATAAATTAAGTGTCCAAATTTGGACATCTACAAATACATTGAAATTTCTTATAATTATAAAGAAATATGTGTTACTACTATGAATAAATGTTCACTCTAAAAACTTAAAAAATTATTACATGACACTAAGTATTTAGTTTTAATTTATTTTAATAGATGTCTTCATGAATTTGTGAAGAAAACAACTTTAAATTGTTTTAAAAACAAAGTAAAAAACTAAAAACTATTAAAAAATAAACAAAAATAAATAAATACATTATTGAAAAATAAACAAAAAAAAATTACAATGGAATTTTTTATAATTATAAAAAATATATTTATGTTACTACTATAAATAAATGTTCACTCTAAAAACACTAAGTATTTAGTTTTAATTTATTTTTTTAATTAAATTGATTTTAAAATCTAAAAAGGAAACATTACCGCCAGTAATACGCCTCTCTTGGCATAATTATTTTTATTTTACTTTAATTTATCTTTTTAATATTCAAAATAAAAATAATGTATAAATATATATTATAAAATTAAAAAAATCTTTATAATTATAATACGAATGATGAAATACTATTGCAATGAGAAAAAATGATGAAAATAAGTGCCTCAAGCAGGACAACTCTTGACGTATTTTATATAAATAATAATGTTATATAAATACTAATTTATTATAATAATTGCAAAGCTTAAGAATCCAAACAAACAAGGTTAACATAAGTGAATGAAACACACAATGAATTCAAAAACTACAATCATACCATCCCATGGTTGAGTGTATTCATGTGAAGATAGATGTTGGATTGCTTGATTCAACATGAAGCCTCCACAATTGTAAAAGCTTGATAACAATGATGATCTAGTATGCAAGTATATGTTTTCTCAATTTGATTCAATAGTCAATCTAACATGACCTTTCTACAAATTCTCCAGATTTTTTTAATTATGAGAAGGATGAAGGTTGTTTTATAGATTTACGATTTTTAGATGAACAATCAAGATTCAATAATGAAAGATTAGGATTAATGGTTGAGGACCATTAAGAGGAAATAGATTGATCAATTAACTCATTTGATTGATCCAATCAAGGGATTTAATTGGATAATAAGTGGGATTGGAAAATTAGATTGAGAAATCAGTTGTCATGATTTATTCAATCAAGATATGTGAGGATGATTTAATCAATTTAATAATTAGTTAATGTTGAGAGGAACATGCAAGATGTGTTTAAATTTAATAAATAAAGGTATATTTATTAATTGACCATGTTGAGTGATTTTGGGGAAATTTAATAATTGATTCAATTATTTGAATTTGGAGAAGAGAAAGTAGATTAATTAAATAATTAATGATAATTATTTAATTAATTTAGAATAGTAATTAATGTTAATGACATAAATAAATAATTTGTGTTTATTTAATTAATCAAGAGGAATAAGGTTAAATTAGGTGACGATATAGTGAATTAATTAAACAATCTGAGACTATTTAATTAATAGAGGAAAATAGGGTTACTGATGTAATTAAAGAAGTGAAATGCAATAGTGATAATGAAAGTGATGTTGATAATGTAAAAAATGCAGTTTAGGATGTGTGATATGTGTTAAGCCATTTTTACATGTCTACAATATTATGCAAAAACCTGAAAATGATGTTTTTGAATGCAAATTTGAATTTAAACAATGCACTAATTTTGAAAAACTAACCTTAATATGAACAATTGCAGAAAACATAAATTCTGGAAACTAAAACAACAAACTGAATGCAGGAATACAAAATGCAAAAATAATTTTTTTGATGCTCAGAAATGTAGAAAAAGCCCTGATCATTGACTCATTCGCCCATGGGCGAATGGGTCTTGCTTTAGGGTTTTTAAAAATTAATTTACAGATTTCTGAGTTTGTGTTTATGGTTTTAGATTTTGGGTGCAAACAGGTAATTTGCAATTTTAGATTTCTAGAAAATTAGATCTAAATGCAAGTACAAAATGATGCAAAATGATGCAAAATGACAAGCAAAAAGACCTAATTTGAGATGCAATTTTGATTCAATTTTATGATGTAAATGACTAATCATGTAATGTTATGTAAACACTGCAAAATTACTAAGATTTTTGAATTTTTTATATTTTAAAGAATGCAAAAATGCAAACCTAAAACCCTAAATGAGATGCAAACTAATGTAAGTAAACAACCTTAAATGAGATGCAAATCGATACAATGCAAATCCTATATCTAGGGTTGAAATGGACTCCAAAATCAAAAAGTTATGATGTTCAAAACTTAGGTTCACCAAAATGAAACAAAGGAAATGGGGTTGATTAATTTGAAATAGTAACAAGGGGGTATGATGGACTCTATCTTCCTCTATTTCATTAGGAAATGATATCCCCACAAAGAATTGACTAACAACCCTTAGGTGAATCAACTCAATGTAAGAATCTTTAGATTTCCTTATGTTTGAGGATGAGGTACAAGGTTGAACAACACTTTTGGGAGAAAAACTAAAAATAGAAAATCAACCTAATTATGCCAATTCAAACTTGCAACAATAATATAAAGCTCAATATTAACAAAAACGTAAAACTTTCAAGAGATCTGAGAAGGTTTGAGTGATGTTTACCTATCACCAAAGGGCAGTTTCGTGAGGCAAAATGGGACTCATTCACCCATGGGCGAATGGGTCTTTTGTTAGGGTTTTCAATTAAATTTTGGGAGCCTCTGATACTAGTCTGTAGCTTCTGATTTATCCAAGTTTCAGTGTTACAAAGTCAAAAATTAGATATGTAGGTGAAATTTCATGATTTGACAACTTTGATAACTTTTGCAATTTTGACAACTTTTCCAATCTTTCTCTTCAAGAGCTCTTCAATCCTTCTTCAACCTAAGATCTACAACACAAACACAAGAGGGAAAAATTGTTTGTTTTTAGTGAATGGGGGTTTTCCTTGGTCAAACCCCGTTTGGGTAATTAAGCCTTGAATTGAAATAATGAAAATGTGAAAGGAATGATGAACAAGCAATGCAATGTTGCAACTCACCAAACCCTTGAATAATCCTTTGAAAGTTTGCAATATTGTTCTTGATCTTGCATGAAATGGATTCAACTGATGTGGATCTTGATGCTTGAATTGATGCTTTGAATACTTGACTTGAATCTTGAAACCTACATCACAATCTTTTCTCCAAAAACATGCATGATGCAAGAAGACTTTGACATGATGATTGGATCTTTATTGCTACAATAAATCACTGATAATTCTGCTATTGAATGCTCTTGATCATCAACTTTATCTCATGTAAACTTGCACTTGAAATCTCATAAAATTTCTCTTGTAAATCTAGGTGAAACTTAGAAAATAACCTTATATTTATAGGTATGTATCCTTAATTTCCTTAAATTGAAATATTAGAAGCTGACATTGAAATATGGATTCAGGAACCTTAAAATACCGTCAAAAACATATTTTAAATTTAGGTTCAAAGGCCTAGGGAGGACCCATTCGCCCATGGGTGAATGGGTCCCAGGTCCCTATTCCTGGAACACATATTGCTCAAGGTAAAGTGTTATATGTTGGCATTAATTATTGTTCGGATTCCCCTTCAGAAAATGTAATTTATTAGGCTTGTAAATGTAAAATAGGGTTTATTAAGGCCTAATTAAGTCCAATTTAATTAGGAGGGCCCAAATAAAGTGTGAAAATGTAAAGAGATACAATTTTCTACACTACATTATCGAAGTGATAAAGTAACAATAGATTTTAGATATCATAGTGGTACACTTAAACGTGAAATTGAGATTGTGTTGATCAACCTTTGCATACATAAATACATAGTTTCCCAATTTTAAATTTAAACTATATATATTGTAATACCCACTATACTTGATTAATGAAAATATTCCTTAAGCAGAAAGGATAAATAAGTAAATAGAATTTTTATTGAAGCTACGTTAAGAATTGAAGTTCATATTGATTTCCTTTAAAATAAGATACTTGGTGATTTTAGTTTTATCCTCTCTTTAATAATTTTATTTTCTTAGCATAATTAACCAACAATTTATTTATTTTCTTTATTTGTTTACCTGTACTTTTACAAAACACGTATGGGTTTTGGCTTGCACAAAACACGTACGTGTTTTGGCTTGCACAAAACAAAACATGTACGCATTGGAAATATGAATGAAAAGTAACCCAAATGAAGCTACACATACTTCAAAGGATCAAACCATGAAAGAAACCATCCATATGAACAAGAAAGTGTTGCAATGTATAAACAAGAAGACAATTTGATCAAATGATGATCTATGATGAATTGATTTGGAATATCTAGAATATGAATTACAATGTACAAGCACCTTGTTTATATAGGAAAGGTAAGAGGAGGTAGGATAACCACCTTGGATGAAAACATTAAATTCCTAATGCATAATTTTAAATACATAAGTGAAATATTAAATGCCTAGATAACTATAAGCTAATTAATGAGACATGACCCTATTATAACTAGTTTCTAGAAATGACACCTAGGAAACTTAACTTCTAAGTAAACTAATAATGATGTGAATAGGTCCTCACTAATAACTAGTTAGGAAATAATGCCATTCACACCAACACCCCACCATAAGTGCAACTTAGGGAGTGTAGTTATTATGCAAATGATGCAAATGCAATATGGGTCTTGGCAACAAGGCCATTTTAGGTACCCATGTACAACTAATCAATGCAACTAATCTTGCACAAATGGAGTAAAGGAGAAAACCTAGTGGGAAGAAAACCCCTCTCCAAAAGAGAGAAAAAAGAAAAGAAAAAAAAATCATGTCAGGAAGGATGGAGGACTCCATTTAATACCCCCCAAGTACACCATCTATCACATATATACATAACAATCAATAGCCCCCTCATAAGAAGGAAAGCGAGAGACTATGTAGCCCCCCTCAATGTGTAATCATCTGCAAAAATGGTAAGTTCCTAAAGAAAAAACATGATCCAATGTTGACAAACAACTTGTCTCCCTTTTGGAAGAAACAAAACCAAGTACAAATGCAGGAATGATTCCCACTCCAAATAGGAATTAGTAGGAAAAGGAATCCATATGTATGATAATGATGATGTCTCTAAAAGCTACTCATGTGTCTCCTTTGCCACTGAAGATGAAGATGCCACAATCAAATCAGGTATATGCCCAATCAATGAAGAAGGTGACAAATTAGGACTATGTGGAAATTGATGTTGAACAAGATCTAAAGACAAATATGGGTTTACAACAGTTGTGCAATGGTTGTCATCAAAGATGAGAGATAACCCCTCAAATCTATCCTCCAAATTTGAAATGTGAGACTCTACAAACAAGGATGCAATGTTTGTCAAATAAGAATCCCAATCAGAAAGACAATCAAATACCTATTGTAATGAATCACTGGACGTGCTCAATGAATGGTCCTGTTGAACATGAATGATAGAAGCCTTAATCAATGACTCAACACAAGGAATAATTGAAGGTGAAGATACATAAACTGTGCTAATGGAAAAGGAGCTTCTGAAGAACCCTTGACATCCTCATCTGAAGATTCAAAAAAGTCTGACTCCTGCATAGTATCATGATCATAGGGTATCCTATCTGAAGAATGAAGAGGTACATGACATTCTAAAACATGATCATCAGGGAATGGTGGAGTATCAAGATCTCCATATAACTCCCAAATTTTAGTCCAAAGAGTATGAGGATAATCACAATGATCAATACATTTCAAAATGTCATCATCAACATGCATTGTAATAACCTCTAAGACATCATACCTTCTACAAATCCAAGAAATTTTTTGGATACCTTTATCTGGAGGGGAACAAAACCATACAAATGTGACAATAATTGAAGTGATTGGAGATGGTTTATGATGCAATATCTCCATTGTTTATAGTTTCCCCTTTCCAATATGATCAATGAAGGATGAAATGAAAACCCCATAATGAACTATGATTGATCTCCAAGATTACAAAGAAATTGACCTTCAATAGCAATTTGAAACTCCCAAATATGATGCACAACTGAAAATGAAGCCTCCCAATGCAAATAAACCTTCTCCAAATTGCGATATATCCAAGTTGTCAAGTAAATGCCTCAAATTGCAAAAAATCAATAGAATATACCTGGGGCTGAGTCTAAAAAAAGTAGATGGACAAAATGGTAGAGCTCTAAATCACCTTCGCAGTGCCATTGGAATCTCCAAAATACGAAAAACTAGTGAAAAGATATGAGCTAGGGAGTCCAAAAGGAAGCACTAAATTCAGTTGGCTATAATTCATATAAAAAAAATCTAGCAAAATAGTCTACACTACTATGAAGTACACGAAACCATCTTTCCATTGATATCTTGTTTGCCAAAATTTGATAATTTGGTGAAAAGTTATGCTCTGTTGAAGAAATCTGCCCAATGAGGGCTTGCAAGCTAACTAGGTACAAAAATCAAGCACCTGGGGCTTAAGAAAAAGGCCCCTGGTTGTTGATATGACTAGGGGGCAGGTGCTGGCAGAAAAGATCTACAATCGAGTGGAGCGGCAGTGGGGCGGATGGATGGCGGTGGTTGGGGTGGCACCACTCACCAAGCGAAGCCATTGGTTCCAAAGGAGACCACACACTAGGCTAGGAGAATACGACGGTCAGTGGAGAATCAAATGGTGGTTGGTAGTGTATTGAATGAAGGGCAGATAATCAGCGGGAAGGCTTGACCACTCAAATGCATGAGTCAACAATTCAATAAATGCCTCGATCAAACCATACTTTGAACACACCGACTATCCTGATAATGCATTTTGCATACGAACAAGATCTTGTACCTGGGCTTCAGAAAAACATGTAGTCTGCAGATTTAAAATATTTTCCTGATAAATAATATTTAATCTTGCCAAAAATAAATGAACCCATAGAAAAATAACTTGAACCTCAATAATTTAATCCG
>VDFB02013504.1:0-17965 GCA_007258455.2 Sequoia sempervirens | reverse complement strand
GTCCAAGAGCTATGTGAAAAGTTCCACATCAAACATCACTTTTCAACCCTGTATTACCCTCAAGGTAATGGACAGGCAGAAGCTTCAAACGAAACAATCCTAAAGATTCTCAAGAAGACTGTAAATGAGGTAGGGCGTGATTGGCACGTTCAGCTTAACCCTGCTCTTTGGGCTTACAGGACTAGCATCAGAACACCAACAGGAGCTACACCATATGCTCTTGTCTATGGATTAGAGGCAATATTACCTATCGAGGTAGAAATTCCATCCCTTCGAGTTTCACTAAAGGGACTCATTTCAGATGAGGATTACAGGATCTCTAGATTTGAAGAACTAGAGCTACTTGATGAACGTCGACAACAAGCTGTCAATCATTTGATAGCCTATCAACAAAGAATGTCTAGGAACTATAATCATAGGGTTAAGCCTAGAGTCTTCCAGATCGAAGACTTAGTCCTACGGGAAAACCCTAGAAATCAAGCAGACAGAGAAAAGAAGGGAAAGTTTGAACCTAACTAGATAGGGCCTTATGTCATTACATCAGTCTATGGATCAGTAGCATACCGACTGTCTACACCAGAAGGAGATATGTTGGAGGAGCCCATGAATAGCATCCATCTCAGGCGATTCTATACTTGAGGATACCTAGTGCATGGTCAGTAAGGTTGTCTTGATGAAAACCTAGCAAACAGGCGTCATGATGACAGAAAAAGGAAAAAACAAAATAAAAATAAAAATACACAAAAAGGAGGACACAATAAAAATAATAGATGAAAACCTGGCAAACAGGCGCTACTTGTGATTTTCACCAGCTTTTCTATCTATTAGGTACAGTTTTGTTATGGTTGTTTCCTTTCATATCATTTCCATCTATCATTTGAGATAATTATTATCACTATCCATATCATAGCAAGGATATCATGTCTTACCCTAGCTTGGGGGCAATGTCCTAAAGTTATTTGGTACAATGGACTTTCGGCTTAAATGGGGAGACAATCAAACATGACAACACCGAGTGACGATACTTGAAAAGCAATCCAAAAACATCAGAAAATCCATCAAAATCCAAAAACATCAGAAAATCAAAATCCAAAAACATCAGAAAATCCAACAAAATCCAAAAACATCAGAAAATCCATCAAAATCCAAAAACATCAAAAAATCAAAATCCAAAAACATCAGAAAATCCATCAAAATCCAAAAACATTAGAAAATCAAAATCCAAAAACATCAGAAAATCCATCAAAACCCAAAAACATCAGAAAATCAAAATCCAAAAAACATCAGAAAATCCATCAAAATCCAAAAACATCAAAAAATCAGAAAATCCATGCAAAAACATTCAAAAATCGCAAAACACAAAAAATAGAGTCTGTATCAGTCGAACTACGTGGTCTCTGCGTGTATAACGTAGGCAAGACTAATCTTTGATCAGTCCCCGAGGCCCCTAGGATAGGTCTTTAGGATACATCATTTGGTCAAAACGTCTGAGAATATCATGCAAACATCAACACACACATTTCAACATCGATGATCTAATCTGAATAATGATTTGAAAATACATTAAGTAGAATTTGAATTGTTGTACTTTTTATTTTATCATTTGCTTATCATTTCTTTGGAGCTACTCAATGATGTATTAAACTAGAGAAGCAAGGAAGGAGAATGATACCTTTTCTTTGTTCTTTGTTGTAAGTGGTCATTATTATTTTGTGAATTATTGGAAGTGCTCTACCAAGTATCATGGATGACATTTGATTCACTTAAGAAAATGATTAATTCTTATGCATTTTGCAAAATGCACCGAGGTCATCTCGGTTTAATTATACCTTGATGCTTGTGTTAGCTTACAATATCAAATATCATGAAAGAAATACTCAGGTTATCATTGGTCTATCTCATATCATTGATGCTTGTATTCGCTTTCAACATTTTAAAAGCTCAGTGATGATACAAAGAAAAATAAAAAGATTGTTGAAATGACACTTAGGTTTGCATTGATAAAATAGGTTTGCATGGTAAAAATAGATTGCATTCATAATAATACATTTGCAGAGTATTGATTACACAAGTTACAAAGATTCATTTGCAAATAATGTTATCTTTTCTTATTAAAGATCGAGTATACTTGACACCTACAATCATCATTCATTACATACATATAAAATCATTTCTTCATCTGATCATAAAATTCACAATAAACATCTCATTTCGTGATATCATATACACGTTATGTTTCATCATTTATTACATTTATCATTCATTTACATCTCATCACATTGTCATTATCATGTAGCTACAAAATCATACATTACATTTCATCCATACATCATTCATTTACATCTCATTTTATCTATCATACATTACATTTCATCCATTCCATCTATTTATCCTTCATTCCATCCATCCATTCCATTTATCCTTCATCCATCCATTCCATTCCATCCTTTATCTATCATACATTGCATTTCATCCACACATCATTCATTTACATCTCATTTTATCTATCATACGCATTTCATCCATACATCATTCATTTACATCTCATTTTATATATTATACATTGCATTTCATTAAGAAAATAAATACATCATCAATATCATATCACATCATCATAAATGCATCTATCCAATCTAGTATAAATAAATCATCATAAAACATTAAAATGCATCCATCACATAAATCATGTAGAACACATCATAGATCAATCAAACCGCTGCACATCATATATATCTCATCAAGTGTCAAGTATACAATGAAATTTGAAAAGGGTGAAAATAACATAATATCAAAAAATGGCTGTATATATCTCTCGAAGGGTACACACATGACCTCAAGTGGTACTCGCACCAGAAGGAGCAGGTCTCGCACCAGTATCACCACCACCACCAGCTATCTCTCGGATCTCTTGGATCTCTCAGATCTCTCAGAAGAGGGTGTGTCACACCTCTGCTCACTGTCCTCGAACGAGTCCTCTCTGAGCGGGATTGGGCATAACTGACTCTCTGCTCTAGGGGGCATAGCTCATGATAACGACTCCTATAGAACTCAATCTCAGCACCTACCCACATGGCCTCTCGCATGTAATCTGCCACAGAGGTCCCATCTGCCACTCTCTACAATCTCTCTGTAGTAGTCTGTGTTGTCTCTGCTATCTGTTTGACAGTATCTCGCTCTGCAGTCAAGGCTGTAATTTGTGCCTGCACCGTGGTCAATTGTACTCATGCACTTGCTAGCTAAGCCTGAGCTATCGCTGCTACTTGTCTGGCCTCATCTCTCTCACCAATCAGAGAGGTAATCTGTGTCTGTGCAGTAGCTAGCTGTGCCTACATCTGAGCCTATGTTTGTGCTAATAATCCCTGCACCTATGCTAGCTGTCCTTGTAAAGTCTGAACCTACACACACAAACCTGTAACCTCTGATTGCTCTGCTGAAGAGGAAGCAATGGCCTGCCTCTTACGAGGCGCACTAGTCGATGGCTTTGAAGTACCTGCTATGCTCGGTCTCCCCCCGTCTCCACCATCATCATCACTATCATCATCACTCTCATCTCCATCACTGTCATCTCCATCACTCTCATCACTGTCACTCTCATCACTACCCTCCACATCAACATCTACATCCTCCTCTCTCCTCCATCTCTGACCACCATGACCACCCCCTACAGCTGTTGGTGCTGGTGCTGGCTCATCTAGAATGGTAATACGAGGAGGGTGTAGGGCCAAATACTGACCATAATTGGGAGTAACGGGTGCCTCAACAATGTCTCACTGCATATCCCATGCCGAAGGCTGAAGAGCACAATAACCCTCAACAAGTGCTCCATAAGGCAAGCATGGACCCCAATCATTGGCATCTACCTGTCGTTGCCCATAGTGCGCTACTCCCTATGGCATACACTGAATGATCCCATACTGCCTGTAGACGCGGTGAAATAGGAATCGCTCCAAAATATTGGAGCTCTTCCCGATCAAATACATCGAGTCAGCCAAATATCCCAACTTGATATCATCCTCATCCCAGTCATCACAATCTAAATAGGGACGCTAGGTCACTATCTCCACATCATCGAGAATCTGCCTCCAATAATCTAGCTTACCCATCATATGCTGGGTAGGCCTGCCTCTGTAGCGAAACACATAGGGTCTCGTCGCTGGTCTCGATAACACCGGCACGGGACGCGTGACAACAATATGCTCCCATGCCCATACCTGAAGAAGTGTAGCTCCTGCTGATAAACTGCTACCTCTGAGGTACACGATCCAGTGTAAATCATGATATAACTAGGCAAGCATACACATGCCCCAAGCATATCTTGTCCTATGTGCCACCATACCCTCTAGTACCCGACCCCATCCAAGAGATAGACCCTTTGACCTCTTATTAGGACAAAGGAATCCACCAATAAAGCCTGCCAAAACTGAAGGAAGTGGAGCATAAGAATTATGCATCTCTACCCATGGGATCCAAACTCCCGCAATATGAGGATCCTGAAAAACTCTCTGAATAGACTCTATCCCACCCCACTCCTCTGAATCATGCACGACAATCTCCCCAACAAAAAGAATGTGAAGGATACGCCATACATCCTCTGGCGTCACAGTCATCTCGCCAGTAGGTAAATGGAAGGTGTTGTGGTCACTATGCCACCGCTCTGCTAAAGCTGTTAGTAGACCCCTATTAAGTCTAATATGGGACATATCCAGTAATGAGGCTAAACCATAATCAGTAATATGCTGCCTCTCATCTGGTGAAAGTCGTGGTATCATATCAAAAGGCCAGGGGAACTACTCTCGCACCTGGATAACATCTAAATGCTCCTGTTATCATAAAAACATTTTACAGATCAATACGTTATCAATCAAAATATCAAATATCATGAGGTCATCAATTTCTAAAAATTGTGCTTTACCTATCAAACGATCAATATATCAAGAATGAACCCTCATCTATCAATCAGGTTCATTCCTTCAAAAATTCTAATTATTCCTCACCTATCATGAGGGTAATTATTATCAATCAATGGATCTCACTCATCATGAGATTGTTTACCATTTATTTAGTTAGATCAAACTAAAATGGATGGAGTCAACAACAAATCAACGAAATAAAAAACTCAAAGTGCACAATTTTTCATCAATCTATTCTCCCAAGCGCTAAAACAGGTAGATGGCGCGCTAAAACTACTGGGGCGCTATGAAATCTAGTTGGCACGCTATAACAGAGCTTGGGGGCGCTATTTCTGGCGGGGCTCTAAAACATACCTATGGCGCGCTACAAAATCTACCTAGAGTGCTAAAACTCTCACGCGCTACCCTAGCCTACTGGCATGCTACAAAATCTACCTAGAGCGCTAAAACTCTTGCGCGCTAAAATAGATGACTGACGCGCTATTCCATGCCGGTCGGGCGCTAAAAAAGTAAAAAATGCAAAAAACAATAAATTATAAGGTACAAGCGTGAATTACGAGGAGGATTTGGGGTACGTACCGGAGGTCCATAGTCGGTCGGACGCTGGTGACGTCGCACACGCTCGAGTCGGTGGGTGTGGTAAGGGATTGACATCCTGATGCTCTAGCACTCTAAGGGTCTCTATCACAAGTTTATCAAAGTCAAATGCACAAATGACTTTTGAAAATGACCTTTTGAGCTTTTATAAGTTATTTTTGTGGGATTTTCATGGGATTTATTTATTTTTCTTTCTGGGAAATTAATTCTTATCTATCACAGAGGCAGTTTTGGACAATTTTGTCGGGAGATAAATTGTTTCTTCATCAAATCATCAAATCATCATAAAAATTCAAAAAAAATTAAAAAATCATAAAAAAATTCAAAATTCATCAATTTATCTCCCGTGGGGGCATATATCGCTATCATTTCAAAATTCAACATCTGGAGACACAAATCAGGCATTTCTTAAACTTTTCATCAATAATCGCAGCTGAAGCAAAATCATTCTTCAAGCAATGCGTAAAACACATCACTTCAAAGAGGCAAAATGTAGACACCTAAAAATGGTGGAGAATCTAATTAATTAAATACGACTTATTTGATTAATTAATCTTAAAATCATCTACTTAGTAAATAAATAGAAATATTTATTTATATTAAGTTCATTATTAATTCTTCTACTTTATCATATTATTTTCTCTCCTAATTAAATAAACAAAATTAAAAACTTTGTTTTATTTAATTATTATCATTTTTATCATATTATTTCTCTCTTAATTAAATAAACAAAATTAAATACTTTGTTTTATTTAATTATTATCATTAATATTTCTTCTATATTTCATCCATTAATTCTATCTTAAATTAAATACACAACCTCAATAATTTGTGTTATTTAATTACTTCATCACATTTCTTCTTAATTAAATAAAGATATCCTAGAATCTTTAATTTAATTATCATTTTCTTTTATTTTAATTTAATAAACAACTCCTATAGTTTGATTTATTAAATTATTTATTCCTCTTTTGCTAAATTTAAATAAATCAAAAATATTTAAATTGATGCATAAATCATATCCCTTTAATCACTCACCAATAAAATTAGATTTTTAAAATCTAATTAATTCAACTGTCATTCACGGGAAGAGCCTCGGGGACAAACCTGCAGGAAATCCTCTCAATCTTCTTCCAACAATCTTTCCTCTCATCTTGCCTGGTGTTTTCATGGGGAGGAACAATCCTCCATGATCAGCTCCATCTTCTCATCTCATACCATTCAATTCTCCAGATTGAATCCCAGCCTTTTATCCCGTATCCCTTCACCAATGAGTGTCGTAAAAGCTATAAATACAAGTCTTTGGCTACAGGAAAAGGATCCTAACTTGTGCAAATTTACTCTGTAGGTTTTCTAAGCATTCAAGCATTCAAACAATCAAATAAATAGAAGCATTCATCCAACATCCATCAAGCATTCATCCAGCATTTTAATTCATCAATTATGGTTGTTTAGAGTAGTTTCTTTCTCAGAAGTTTTGTTGTAGAATCATCTTAGTTGGATTTAGGAATCATAATAGTTTAATTCGCATTCTCTAAGTGTCATTTCAATATTCTATTAGCTTCTAAAATTTGAGAGCAAGTTGATTAAAGAAATCTTTAGAGTTAGAGAGTAATAGGACAGTTTTCTGAAGGTTCCTGTGTTTAAAATAGTTTAAATTCTTTTGAATCTTAGATACAATGTCTTATTTAGAAGTGTAGATGCATTTTAGATTGTTTACCTCATTCTTACGCTTTCAATGTGATCTCTAATGATATCCCATGCTAATTTTCCCTCTGAAGTGGCTGGTTTAGGTATGAGATCATACAAATAAGGAAAAAGATTAAGCCACCTACAATGTGTAAGTATACCCTTTTCCCATGACTCATAATTACCTCGTTCTAGAATAACAACTGAAGGGTGAGTAGAAAAACCCATGATAACTCTTCAAATGAAAAAAAAGAGAAATCTGACCTTACTACATTTAGATCAAATTAATGACCCATCCCACGCAAACAGAACCCATGTAGGTGTCAGAATGTCCAAGTAATTGAGCAAAGTGTAAAAATACACAAAGCTGAATAAAATTTATCTAGTAATTTTTTTGATGAAATAGACTGTAGATCTGGAAATATCACTGTAACACCTTTCCAACGCCTATTCGTTTGCGTAAAACAGAGTTTGGACGCAAAATATACGCCCCCGGGAGTGAAAAACACAAGTTCTAGATTTGATAGGAGAAAATGGCATCAAAACAGAAAAATCAAGAGATCAAATATCCACCATAAGATCAGCACTAGAATCAGCTTTCCAATGCCTATTTTTTTTTGAAAATCTGAGCTAAAATGCCCGAGATATGTTTGATTTTGTGAAAAAGGTCAAAAAAGGAATGAAGAAGGGCCCTGGTGGCTCCCTGGCAGCGCTCCGATGGTGCATAGGTGGCGGTTGGGCAGCCGGTGGCTAGGCGGAGGCGGTGACTAGGTGGCCGGCCGGTGGAGGTGGCTGCCCGGCGGCTATTGCTGGCGGCCGCCTCCTCTGCTGGTGGCCGCTTGGCTGCAGGGTGGTGGCAGCTTCCAAATATGAGGGAAGCACAATTTTTTTTAATAAAAAAACTTTAAAAATCAATTTAAAATTGATTTTTTTGATTTTTTTTTTAATTTTTCACCTCGAAAACTGTGCCTTAGGGCCGTACGGCCTTGGGGCCAATTTTTTTTCCTTCTGGTGCAACTGTGGCCAAATTGATCGAATTTTATATGAAAATACGGGTTTTTGGGCACTGCGGACTCAATGGTGAGGTCCATTTTGGCTCAAAATGCCCAAAAAATTAGGCAATCCCCAGATCTACAAAAAATTAAACTGAAAACCTATGAAAGCCAGATCAAACCCTCGTAGCTCCAAAATCTTCAAAACAAGAATAGGCTGCAGCAGGTCCGCTCTGATACGATGTAGAAGTTGTCAGATCCAACTTCAGAACCCAAGAACACCTACATGCAAGAGATACCTATCACAGGAAAGAGAATGGAGAAAAAAGCAAGAGAGGGTTTTGAAACTCTAAAATATGAAAAATGTATTAATCAGAGAGTAAGATAAAATACAATGGTCAATCCTTATAAAAGGAGATTGTGCAACCCTAAAGAAACCCTAATAGGTAGACATTTAATAATTAATATTAATTATTAAATGTCACAATATGCAAACTAAAATGAAATCTTAAGAGAGGAATAAAGGTGACTTAATTAACATAATTAAGTTAAAACCTTTACTCTAACAAAATCAAGATCCAAGCATCATGTCAAAGTTCATATATGCTCATGTTGTCTTTATTTTGTGAAGGCTAACATTTTTTCATAAGTCTTCAAAGTTTTAAAGCATTCAAGCAAGCAATACCCAAGACCTTGAGGTGACGTACATGACTTTAGTCCTTCAAGGAAGCCATTGAAGGGTGGTGAGTTGTAGCACTTTGTGATTTCATCATTCCTTCCTTTCCATTATCATTTATCCATTGACATTTGTCATTATGGAAGTGGAAAAACTTACATAGGGTTTGAATGAGGCAAGCTCCAAAAATGGACCAATATTTCTTCTCTTTGTGAATGTGTGGATCTTAGGTTGAAGAGGATTGAAGAAGGATAAAATATTTTTTTCCATTGTTGCATTCAAAGCCTAAAATATGTCAAATCACAAAAACTCACAAAATTTATTGACGATATTCTAACAACTCTACAAGTGGAAACAAAAGTTTTAGATCTTCTACTTGAGGACCCCAGAAGTTGATTAGGAACCGCTATTAGGGACCCATATTCCCTTGGGAAACAATGTCCTACAATGGCTAAAACAAGATTTTTTGGTTTAGTACATATCACTTTGCACTTTTCGGATCCACTGATGAAAAGGGAAACTCTCCCTTTCAAATCTGATCACAAACACATAAAATATAGTATGCAAGAAGGCTGAAAATACATATAAAGAAATGAATATGGAAGAAAAATCTTCAACGTTTATTACATTCAAATATGAAAATCTTTACATCAAAATGTAGCTCATGGACTCCTCATCAATCCTACATGTAACACCTGCAACAAATTTGTCTTCAAAAATATGGCATCATTTTGGTAGCATCTGGGTATGCAAAATCAACTTCTCCAAATCCCCTCTCCAAATGAAAATGCATCAATAAATAGAGATTGAGCAAAGAGAAAAAAAATCCATTGTCTCACAAAATAAACTCTTGAAATCACCTTGAGAAATCCACGCCCAACCTTGGGAGTTTCAAAATCTTCAATAAGAAATGAGGTCTAAAGCATGCCAACCTTTTCTTGGGCACCTAAACTCTGTCCAATCAAAATTTGGTTGGTTATGACATCTTACAACCTCTTACATATTCCTTACACCTTGTCGGTTACACTTTACATGCAAAGACATGCAAATGACATGCAAGATTCTCTTGCAGCCCCACTTTATGACATGTGTACATGCAAACCATGCTAAAATCACAAGAGAAGACTTTTGACCTCCTATCAAATGGGACGCCCAAGGTGGAATATTCCTACAAAAGATGCTTTTACCATTTTATTAAGACCTATTTCCCATCAAATTTACATTTACATTTTCACAAAAAGGAAAATTTCATTGTTTCAAATGAAAATATTATTTTTCCAACCCTTAAGCCCTTATTAAAATCAAACAAAGCAAAATTACAATATTTTTGGTGACACGGGATTTCCCTTACACCTTGGATGCTCCTGCATCAGACACCCATGGTAATTTGAAATGTTTCATTAGTTGAACTCATAAACATTTGTAGATCCTATGCTTATCCTAGATCCATCCATTTACCTTATATTTCTAAACATCTTTACGAACCTGTCTCTACAATTTGATGTCCCTTCCATCCTTCATTCTTCCCCTCTTCCTTCCTCTTTTCACAAATTCCAATTCCCACCAATTTGCACTATGAAATGCTAGAAAATCATAATCATCAATTTTATCTTCTTCAGTAAAATCAGGAAACTCATGCATTACCTCTTCCCTATTATTGCTGCAACAATCATTTCATTTTCAATCTCTTTTTGTTTCATTTGTTCATCCTTTCCTATACCTCCTGAAAAGTAATTCTCACCTTCAAAATCAATGTTAGTGACACAATGAATATATTCATCATTTCCATCTTCCTCCTCTGCATCCATTTCAATGTTAGTAACACAATCAAAATAGTCATTCTTTTCATCCTACAATAAACTATTGTATACGTCTAAAAATGGTCATGATTAAGCTTGTTAATTAATTAAATATGATTTATTTAATTAATTCCTCTAAAGTCATCTGCATATAAATAAATTTATTTATTTATTTATATTGTTTATTTTGTAATTCTTCTACCTTAATTAAATAAATAATTTTATTTAATTATTGACATTTCCCACATTCTTCTTAATTAAATTAAATAAATACAATTATTTAGTTTAATTATCATATCATTCTAAAGTTTGAATATTTGAATATTCAAATAATGGAATATTCTCTTCATCCTCAAATTAAATATTAAATATTTAATTAAATATTTTCCTCTAAATTCATTTCTAAAACATAATTAAATTAATTAATTTAATTATGTGAGTTTCCATATCCATCTTCACTTGCAAATTAAATAAATTTATTTTATTTAATTTTAACTCATTCTCAACTCACTCTTTGAAACAGAAATGTCCCTTCGGATCTCAATGACGCCAATTGAAGGAAAAGGGAAACCTTCTATCTCCTTCTCCACTTTCGAAAATCTTCCACCGTCCATTCGAACAAGCTTAATCTGGGCCGTTGATCGAATCAGCCAATCGAATCCTCTCGAAAACTCTATAAATGCTGGTGCAAATCCATGTTTTGGTTACCTACGCATACATACGAAAACGCATGAACGTACATGCAATCAGCTTATGCAATCACAACCTTTTAGCATCACTGCCATACTTTCATCTTAGCATAGCTTTTGCATTTAGCATAGTGTGCATTTTTATTCTACATCTCGTTCTTTAGCTATCCATTTTGTTGAAGCTTGATCTGCTGGATCTGAGAGCCATTGGAAACAACAAAACGTTGGAGTTAGAGAAACATAAGACGATTTCGAGGAAGCTGGAGTCATGGTTTTCTTATTCTGTTTCTTTTCAGCTTTCTTGATTTAATATTTTATTAATATGTGTTTGAATTTCATTTACATTGATACATTTTTCACTCACACATAAAATGGCGCCCACCGTGGGGCTCAAACCCACAAATTTAACATTCTCTACAAGTTTCTGTTGATAGTTTCTGCGTTCTGGAATCAACTTTCAGGAAAAATTTGGCATTTAAGTGCATTTGATATTTTCTGCAGCGCATACGGGGTTTTTGACTTTTTGTTTTGCAGATTTTGGAGTGCATATAGTAACTGTTTAGGCACATATAGTAACTGTTTAGGCACATAGAGTAACTGTTTAGGCACATAGAGTAGCTATTTAAGCGCATATAGAAATTTTCTTTTGGCACATAGTAACTATTTTAAGAGCATATAAATCTTTCTTGCGGCGCATATAGCATATGTTCTGGCACATATAACATATGTTCTGGTGTGTATAGATTGTAACAAAAATACAGAATTCTGAGTCTGACGCCTTCCGCAGACATAATTCTTTTTCTTTCTTTTCTGGATTTTAAAATGAAGCAATCCTAGGGTAGACACATCTAGATAAAATGAAGCAATCTAGGATAGTCACCACACAATGATCTTGCAATTAAAATTGAACAACTAGTTTTTGTGGAGCAATATCTTCACTTAGAATTAGATCATTGTGATTTGGGTTTTAAAATGAACATTTGTTTGCTTTGTCTATGGCAATAGGTCTATGCTCTCCCCTTAACTGGGTGATCAGAATACCAAACTTGCCTTTTTCAATTTCATGAATTTTACTGCTTTAATTACATCCTTTAGAGAGCCTACCGTAGTGGGAAAAAGTACTCACCCTACGGGAACGACTCAAGTGTGTTCAAGCTAAAGCCAGGCTATTCCGCCCCACTATAAAATTTAAAGCAAATATGGGGAAACCATCTTTTGCCGGTAGTGTGCAAGATAACCATCCCCAAAACCTTTGTTCTAAAGGTTGGGAGGTCTCCTGAGGGAGTTTATTATTGCCGCACCGAACGGAAATCCTTACTACGAACCTAGTGTAGAGGCCAGCCAAAGTTAATTTCTGAACATTCTAATAATCACAGTGCAAGGGGAGGGAAGAATCTGCCCCCAAGACACTCACCATATAACTACCAAGGACCGTTTGCTCAAGGGTTCCGGTATCCACTTCCGTAAGTCTGAGTACGTGCCTGGAAAAGACAAAAACACAGGCACCCCTTCGGGGGTGACACGGCTGTGTGAGTCGACACAGTTCTAAGATGTGGGCTATTGATTACTAGAATGACCTACTTGAGCATTAAGAGTGAGTCTGTCTGAATTGTCTTTCATGTGCAAAACCTGTGAAAACATTTGTTGAAAACATTTTCTTGATCAAACACTTCATGTTAGGGTAGGGCATTTAAAACTATTGTTCTCAAAAAATTTTGTTGTGTCTTCCATCACATTAATTCAGATAAAGAGATCATCCAAAATGAACATGAAGAACAACAACTGAAAGCACTCAAAAAAATTTCATACCATTGGTCCAATACTTTTCCCATGCTTAGAGATTGGAAATCAACAAAATTTCCCAAGAAATCAGTGTCCAAAAGAATCAGAAAACCCAAGAAAACATTAGGATACAAGAAAACATTGCAAAAGAGAAAATTCTTGTACAAAAGTCGACACGTCTTGCTTCATTACCAAGGATTTCTTCATAGATATCAAGACTTTGTTAGAGGATTCACTGATGAGTATGCTGTAGATCCCTTAGATTCTCGAGCTCATTATCATAGATTAGCTCTATCACAACGACATAATCATAATCAACCTCTTGAGTTTGACAACATACCACAACCTTCTATAGAATATCCTTCGCATCCCAATCAAATCCTTCAGTGATTTTGGAACCTTTCTTCGAAAAAAAAGATCAAAAACTTTAAGAGTGCATCTCTCAAACAACTTTCTAATTTTTGGTTCAACTTCCCCAACAAGATTCTAAAATCCTTCATCTTTGGAAGCCACAATCAAGAATTAGGAGCACCCTTGATCATATCATAAGATTCTACATATTATCAGATCAAGATATCATCATCATCGCACTTGTCAAAACTAGGATCTAAGTTTAGAAGAATCTTTCAAAATCATATGCCTATCTTCACAAGATCCCAATTAAATAAATTGAAGGATGAAATCCAACTAGAAGGTCATAATCAAAACGTTCAAGAAGAGGGTGAAAGTAGAAATCCTCTTTACATCATGAATCGTAATCCACTTTTTGACCAAGATATGGATAATAGAGAAGAAAATTTGTTCCACCATTACAAAGACATGAACAAAACACAGGTAGATAGTGATGAGGAACAAGATGAAGAACATCTTAGAGGCAAGATCCAAAATTCCATAAAGCCATTGAAAAATCTTGCAGCGAGATAAGGAAAAATATTTTCGCTATCTAGCCGAACACGTGGCTAAATTGCCTCATGACTTTAATACTAAAAATTTGAAAAAAAAACCTAAAGAGACACCCCTTTCTGATCTTAGTGCTTTGACCCAACAAATCAAGGCACTTCAAGGACAAGTTAAAGAATTACAAGGGGGAACAACCACAAAGAAATATACTCTCGAGGACATTTGTCCTTATCCTTTCGATCGAAGTCTTAACATTATTCCTTTTCCCAAGTATTGTGAAATTCCAAAATTTGATCTCTATAATGGGAAATCGGATCCAATCGATCATGTTAGAGACTTCCGAAACATGACATTGGAATATGCTCACAAAGACACTTACTTGATGCGATTGTTTCATAGGAGTCTTGGAGTTCACTCTATGGTTCGCTATCTAAGATTACACCTCCCCGCTGGCCGACATTTGAATTGATCAACCTATTCATATCACAATATACCTACAACATACAACATCAAATCACCATGATAGATCTTTGCAAGGTTGCACAGAAACCTGGTGAATATTTCATTACGTTTCTTCAGAGATGGAGAAGAGTGTTCACCAGATATCCATGTCCCGTTCTCGAAAAAGGTACATACAATTTCATTAAATGCCAACTCTAGAAATGAGCTTGACATTTGAACTTACATTGTCCTTTTGAGAAAATGATTGGAAGATTCCATAAATCCGAAATGCTGGTCAAAAAAGAGGAATTAATAAACATGAAAAAGAAATCCTAGCTCATCTAACTATCACACATCGATAATCCAAATTCGACTCGCAACAAAAATATGGTGAACGATGGTGTTTATTGATGTGAATTCATGCCCTACCACCAAGCCATTTGTCCTCAGTACTCCAAACATTCACAACAACAATGTCAACTCGATTGCAAATCACGGAAATAATCCTCCTCCTCCGAGGAACAATACAAATCAATACTCTACTCCCAATCAAGGGACTTCGAACAACCAAGGTTACCGAGGAACCAATAACAATCACAATTCCTTAGGGAGCACCTTGAATACAAATCCACAAATATTTTCATTCTTCTCGAATAAAAGAACTTTTACTCCATTGGGTCAATCTTTAGAATCTGCATTCAAAGAGTTGATGGCCAAAAATGTCATTACTTTGCCGCCTCAACAAAATTATGAACCCAGTGTAAAGCCTCCATCATGGAATGAGGCATACTATTGTGATTATCATCGGTACAAAGGTCATCGCACAAATAACTGCCAAGCCTTGAAGAATTCCATTCAAGAATTAATCGACAATGACATCATTACAATAGAAGGACATCAACAATCCAACATAGACCACCAAGCATTCCGAAATCCTTTGCTTAATTATCAAAAAGGTGAGTCTTCTGAAAAAAATGTGAATCATATTAACGATGATCATATAATCAACCATCTCTACATAGACGACGAGCGGGTGAATGTCATTAAAGTCAACAAGAAGGTGGAATATAGAGAAGTCAACGCAACAACAAGAGCGCAAGCTAAAGTTGTCTTAAAGGGCGCCTCTTCAAAAACCACTGAACCTCCACTTCAACATCAATATGATTTGGTCAATCAGCTTTGGAAAACCCCCGCTCAAATCTCTATTCTGGAACTATTGAAGATTTCCCCAGCCCATAAGGAAATTCTCGAAAAAGACCTCGTTGAAACTAATGTATCCACTGACCTGGATGTGAACCAATTTCAAGCCATGGTAGGACACTTTTCCTCACCCACTTGCCTTTCATTCTCTGAAAAAGATGATGTTTCCATAACTCATCCCCATAATTCATCATTGTACTTAGAAGTCATGGTTCACAAGTTTCGTATCAAACGAGTTCTAATAGATGGAGGTGCTGGTTTGAACATCTGTACCATGAAGTTGGTTAAGGCCTTAGGATTTTCTGAGGACTCCATTGATTTCAGAAGAAAGATTACCATAAAAGCTTATGATGATGAAGAGAGAGCATCCAAGGGTCTAATCATGCTGCCAATCAAAGTGGGCCCTGTTATAAAGAATACTTTCTGTCAAGTACTGGACCGTGATCTTGCATATAACATCTTGTTGGGTCGTCCTTGGATCCACGAAATGCAAGTTGTCCCATCAACCTATCATCAATGTCTTAAGTTTCCTTATGATGGACAGGAAATCATGATACCTACTGATAATTCCAATATTCAAACTTGTGCTAACATAAAAGCCAGTCAAGATACTTTGGTCCCTAACAATCGAGAAGCTCATGCTAGGACTTCTCTAAAGATTGACACACAAATCAGTCAATTGACCAATAGCTTTGACAAAAAAATGAAATTCAAGGATCATGGAGTGGGAGAATACTCTCTTTGTCTTGCCAATTTACCTACATCACCTCGATCACATGGACAACCGTCTATCAGGGAACATCAAATATCAGCAGCATCAACATCAAAGCAACCACCAATAGAGCCTATCACAAAGTTTAATGGACAATTCATAAAAGAAAAATTCCCCAGGGAAGATCCTGAGGATACAGAAATTCTAAACTGGCTCTATAAAGATGAAGATGAAGCAGTCCTTAATGTCAAATTACCTACGGACAAGTATGGAAAAGGGTATTCAATCATGCAAAAGATGGGCTATGATAAAGGTCCTATCGGAAAAAGGAAGGAAGGAGTAGTTGAACCTATTCACCTCCACGGACTCGCTGCAAAAGAGAAAACTGGATTGGGTTATGATACTCACTCCAAAGAAAGCACATCCAAACAACTGCATGGCACTGTCTTCACATTGCAAGAAGGCTCAGATTCACGAGAAGCATGTTTGACAACAGTTCAGAACTTCTTGGATAACAATTTTGACACAGACTCTGCTGAATATGAATGGGACACCATTTACAATGATGAGTTCTGGAGGGACAAAGAGGTTGATGTAATACACCAGTACGCCCCAACTCTAATTGAAGGTCAAGGTTCAGGGTCCCAACCGCAAGAATCTGAACCACAAATTGACTATGATTCTAGTGATACGAAATCAGATCTAAACGAACAAGACTATCATGAGGACAATATCATCATTGAACCACCTCATACCTCGGATCCTACCGACCACTCCATTATGCCTATAACCATAGCCGATTTCACACAACCTGACGATCCAATACCTTTGATTTATCCTGATCTCATTGATTGGGATTCATCTGAACCTATTGATATACCTATGTTTCCAAGTGATGAAGCTATCATAAACTTCCTTTCCACAAAAGATATAAATGATTCTTCCACCATTGATTTTCGACATAGAGTTTTTGATCAGGAGAGTGTCAAGTCTCCTAGCTGCAAAAGTAAAAATAAAAAAGAAAGATCTAATGGTGAAAACCAGAATCTGGCAGTATTAGATCAAACAAAAGATAAAATAAAGAGCGTATCAGATGGTGAAAACCTCTTTGAGGCACTAGACAATGGGAATATTGACACTCTCTCAGAGCACTACCATGAGCGATCGCCTATTTTGATTGAGCCTACAAATGTTGTCAATCTTGAGACTTCCGACAAACCAAGGATTTTATAGTTAGCTGCATCAATGATAGAGAAAGAAATACTAGAATTCATGGAATTCCTGAAAGCAAATCAAGTCAATTTTGTGTGGTCTTACGCTAACATGCCTGGTCTTGATCCTGATCTTATCATGCATCACTTGTCTATCAACCAGCCGCTTTGAAACAAAATCAGAAAAATGCACTTCATTGGTTAAGGAAGAACTGAGAAAACTCCTTGATGTAGGCTTCATAAGACCAATCAACTATGCAGAATGGATCTCCAACATTGTTCCTATATCCAAACCAGATAAAACTGTGAGAATATGCACAGATTTCAGAGATCTTAATAAAGCATGTCCTAAGGATGACTTCCCACT
>VDFB02013503.1:0-15565 GCA_007258455.2 Sequoia sempervirens | reverse complement strand
GAACGTTGGTGGTGGTGGAGGTGGTGGTGGGTTTGGAATGGTGGTAGATGATGATGTTGTGTTGATATTTTGCATGTTGGATAATGGTATTGATGTGATTGGTCCTTGTGAGACCATGCTTTATGATGTTAAGTGTGTGTTTGATGGTGTTGCCATTGCTTGTGTATTTATCATTTGTTGTTGCCATATCAATGATAAATTTTGAGTGTTTGGTGTGATGCTTTGATTGATGGTTGGGATAGTGGTTTGATTGATACTTGGTAGGGGAGGCAACCCCAAACCAAGGAGTGGTGTGTATGATAATGGAAATGGTGGGATAGGTGGAAATGTAAGGGGCGTTAGTTGTTGTGTGGTGTTGAATATGCCCCTTGGTCCGAACATATTTCCCTCTTCTTATAAGTTTGTGAGAAGAGGTGTTTGTGGTGCTCTGTGAAAAAATGTTGATGATGGGTCATAGTGTAAGGTGAGAGGAACATTTTTGTGCAATGGATTTTGGGGGATGTTTTGTTCCAATGTGGTGTTTTCGTCCAAGTTTTGGTTATTAACAAGGGGATGTGATTGAGGAGCATTGAGAAATGTGTTTCCCTTGTTAGCGTTGGGTTAGGTTGGAGCAAATGATGTTGTGATTTTGAGATATTCCATGACATTTTTGAGATGGAGTTGTAGATGAAATGGGGATGGTGGATGAGATTGGTGGAAAAGATGTCTCTACTATAGTGCTCATGTCAAAATCAGAAGGAAACTTAGCCCCTTGTTTTGCTAGTTCAAGCATGTACAACGAAGGGTTAAATCTCATCATGATGTTGATGATTCTATGGTTGTCTGGATTTTGGAGCATTTTAGCAATTTCCTCGTGAGACATTCCAAAGTTAAGATCCTCCCCTTGGGTTTCCTCTTGTGGGTTTTGCGATGATGTTGGAAGGCTGATTGTGAGATTTCCATCCCCAATGGGATTCATTTTAGGAGTGGTTTTGGCTAAGATCACACAGGCGGTGTTTCTTTGTTGGCTTCCATACTCTTCTTGTATTGGATACAAATTGGGAACCATAAAACAAGGATCAATCTTTGAGAATATGGGAGATGAATCTCTTGATTCTTTCGATTAATCTCTATTTTATGTCCCAAAGTGAAAGTTTTAGGATTCTTTTTGGGGATCAAAGGTGATGATATGATGATGAATGATATGAATGTTTTGGCTTTTGATAAGTCTTGAATGAGACACTAGGCTTTAGGACTTGAATTTGATTGGATTTCGGTTTTGGGATTTTGTCCTTGAGTTTGATTTTGATTTTGTTTTTGGATTTTGAACAAAAGGACCCTAAGATGTTTGATAATGATCTAAGGGATAGTTTTTTTCAAAGGATGACTATTTGAATATGTGTGAGGAGAAGGATGCATCTACCCACACCTATTCAAATAAGATGATAGCTTTTGCTAAGCATATGGAGAAGGATTCATCTACATATACTAAGCTAGGCAAAGATGATTTGGATAACTTTGACTAAGGATATGTAAAAGGATGCATTCACACATTCCTAGCCAAAGGTGATTTTGGTAATGTTTTCAAGGATATGGTCTCAATGTTCTTGGATGATTTTGATTTTTTTTTGCCACAAAGCCTAGTATCAAGGATAATTTCAAGATTTTCCAAAAGATGATTTGTGAGATGGATTTGATGTTTTGAAAGATGGATGAAAGAGGTTTGATTTGTTTTGATCCTTAGGTGAACCTAAAAAGACACTTTGTTTTCCTGGGCCTAATTATTGGAAGAGCATGCAAATCTTCCTAAGACCTTTATGACAAGTGATTTCATTTGAACATTCATTTCATATTTCCAATGATTTTGCTTTAGGTTGTAGTCTCCAATCACATAGATATTCCTTTGCTTAACTTTGCTTAATATTTATTTTTACCAAAACACTTTCTTTGATTAAGTTTTCAAACTAAGATGTCCAATGTCTTAATTTCTTTAAACTCCACAAGATATGTTATGTGGAAATTTAATGAACTTAAGGCAAGGGTTTCCTATTGTTTACTTAAGGAGATAAATTGAGATATAATCCAATGTTTAGAAACCTCTAAGGATGTGAATCCCAAGGGAAAGCAATAACATATGGATTGAGTCAATGGAATTTATCTCCAAAAGGGTTTGAAATTTTGAATCATATTGTTAAGTGTTTTTTTGCAAATGTTTTCGAATACAACACTGTGTTTTCAAACCAAGACAAGTACAAACCCTATGGATGTGTAAGACAATATTTGTTGAATACCCACTTGGACAAGTCTAGCTATGCTTATCTTTAGAGAATGGTTAGATGCTTGACCCCAGTGGCTCCCCTCCACGACACTCACTTATACGGGGCAGCCAAGCATCAACACCCATGAAACTCCCATGGCATGTTTTCCATTTCTACTAAAGACCGTAAAAGTGTGGGGTGGCTTTAGAACGACCGTTCTTGCACCAACAAATAGATCAAGGATTTTGGCAAATTCTAGTACATGGGTTCTAGTAAGGACTTTCCGTTCGCAGAGATTGACCCATATGGCAAGAGTCCCCTTTCGGATCCATCTTGTCAGAGCAAACCGCGTGATACTGGCGTTTAACCAATACCCACATTTATATCCTGGCTAGAAATACTCTTGGCTTTAGAGTGTTGCCGGTTGAGTCGTTCCCTTGGGTGAGTACTTTTTCCCCAAGGCAGGCCCTCTAAGATAAACAAAAAGCAAGCAAAGACATAATCCATAACTTAATCAATCTTTGACGGCACAAATAAAGAGAATATACACGAAAATGCCCCTACTCACACTCGCACAAGATATTGTTCAATTTTAAGCCCAAATCGAAGTGTGGAGGTGATCACTTTATCTTACACCAAAATCACCAAAAAGGCCTTTTGATTCTCAAGATCGCTTGGAAGCGTGAGAGAAGTGCATACGTCCTTTTCAATGACTTTAGTTTAAGTAAGTAAACACAAAACAAAGCAAACACACATTCATTTTATCCTTGCAAAGCAATTGTGAGTTCGTTTTAAGCACCAAGATGAAGTGTGAGTTTTGATTGTTCAATTTTTAACCTCAAACAAAATCTAGTAAGTTTGTGATCCTAAAAAAAACCAAAGTGTTCTTTTTAAACCCAAACAAAAATTAGTGTCCTAAAACGAAAAGATAAGCAATTTCTTGAAGTGTTGAACAAACACTTAAAGCATTTAAAAACACTTTGGTTTTTCAAAATATCCTCCTCCTTTCGTTTTCCTTTGCTAGCCTTCTCCTTGCTTTCCTTTGTTTGTACCTTTGTTGACTTTTCACTTTCCTTGTACCTTTTCTTTTCACTTTTCCTTTGTACCTTTCCTATTCCATCACAAAATCATGACAAGTAAGATTTATAAATAATGACTCATCATAGCAAATACAATTTTAAACAAAATGTATTCGTTAAAAATTTGTTAAAAATTCACCAACCTATGCTTAAATAGATAACATTAGAGTAAATAAAGGACTTCATATCATTATCTGCAAAGATTATTTTTGTAATTTTCAAACTAATGCAATTGGCATGCATAAAATTGACACAAGAAGTGTTACGTAAAGATTTTCAGCTAATGCAATTGGAAGAATTAAAGCCTCACCCACCAACCTGTCCAAGAAAAATTTATGTTAATGCAAATAACAGATGTAAATTTGCACATTAAAGACCAAGCTAACCACATAAAGATGGAAACAAAAAAAATTATGATGATTTGAATGGTTCACGATAGCTACCAAACCACAGCAAGTTATTCTTATTCCATCCGTTTATAACAAAATATTTTCTGGGACAGGTATATATAAACATAGAGGATTTAACTTAAAAATAAATCCCATCAATTCCCTATTCGGAAAAACAAATGTGGTTGGTGGGTGAACACAGACAGCGAAAAAAAGGTGTTTGAAATTTTTTCACAGTAAATGCAAATGGGCAAGCTATCTGACAAATTTTTTTAAGACAATATGCATTAGTGCACAATAAGCCATTCGCTAGATTCAAGATTAGACTCCTATTAAATGCTTCAAAATCTCACGCCCAACCACTTTTTGAGATACTTTCAAACTGATGTAAAGTGTACCACCCGAATTTCTACAACGTTTTCCAAACACAGAATGAATGTCTAACCTGCGCAACAAGGACATTGAAATGTATAGACTTTTAAGAAAATGCTATTAGTAAGCAAAAGAAATAAGAATCTGTGCCCCAAGAATCATAAATTCGTATTGAATAAGAGTCTTCCAATTTTGACAGCTGATAATTGTACCTCCCCGTGAATTTGGTAAACCTTATTGGATCACTGGAAGAGAATACTAAGTGATTTTACTGATAGAAGGACAACATCTATTCAGCCAACTCCTACACCTATCACTTCACATGATCACACCGATTAATGCCCAGGACAGGATAGGAAGTGACTAACAGCAAGGGCACGGGAGAATGGAGTAATACCAGGGACAACTAGCAACGACTCCTACCAATTTGCTTTCAATAAGAAAAGAATCCATTCAGTGCAGTCATTCCCACAGAGTATCTTGGTTTTCACCAGTCTCAGGTCATCAGTCAAATAAGATAAGACTTTTAATCTAGGGCATATAATTTGAGATCAAGATCATCTTTCACAGCTTTAAACTATGAGCACAACTGCCAAAGTTTGTAAAAAAAATAGAAATTGTTCTGACAGATTTCTTGGGAATCTTAAAAACTCAAAGATGGCCAAGTCTAAGGCTACTGCAATTAAAGTGGCTACTGATGGCAGTGAAGAATGGCCTAGACAATTGTAGTAGGATAGGTGACATGTTAACTACGCAATACCCAAATGATATAGAATTTTAATGCACAGTCAAAACAAAAGAGAAATATGTGGTATTTGCGAGCCATTCTTTGAAAACATTGCTTCATATATGAAAATTTATCTACTTTTATTGCACAACTCTATACATTTTCAAAAATATTATTCGATGTACCTCTCCTTGCTCTAAACATTACTACAATTTAATGTAGAAATGCGTAAGATGGATTTCAAATAATAACCAAAACCTTCTTTAAGATAACATGCTTTCTAAATCTAACTACAATAAATGTCTGAAATAAAAAAAGGAACGAAAGAAAAAACAAACTGGACTCAATAAGTTCTGATAGGTGCTTCCATAAATTTGGCGGAATGGGGATTTAAACAGCTGTGAGATTTATAAGAGCAGGAATTTCTTGTACTAATGGATTTCATTTATGTAAACACCAGTTTGAAGATTCCTAATGGCTTTATCAATATCTAGTATAACTTGTGGAAATTGATTTAATACCAAAGTGTATTAACCACATCCGCAAAATGGTTTTGAATTCTCCTATATAGAATGACAACAATCCGTAAGTTTTCCTCAAACAAATTTTTAAAAGAGACTTAATTTATGTTTCAGATATTAGTTATAATATGACAAATCTTAGTGTGAAATAAAAGTCATTCCAACTAAGATACAAAATCTGGAAACATTAGCAGCATGTTAAATGGTGAAATTTTCAAACAAGTATGAGTCTATGCCCTCCTTCTAGCGCCAAACTGTGAGACTCTTTTTAAAATTTGCAAATACTAACATCTCAAACATGGGTTAGTTTTTTACAAATCTATCAAAATAACTCCTATGAAATACCTTGCAAATACTTCAAAATGCAACAAAGGATGAAAGAAAACTAAAAGCATTATGAAAGCAACCACAAGTTACCTATTCCATATTGGATTGGTGTCACATGTGCAAGTGACCCTTTCCCAATCCTTGATCAAAGCTCAAGATGATGTAAATGCAATGGAGATTATGAGCAAGATGAGTTCTCAAATCAAGAGAGTAACCCTGCATGAGAGTTTTCCATCCATGAATGATTAAAACTTTTGCCGTTTTCTTGATAGAGATTGGCCAGAGGGTTGTTGTGCCTCGGCCTTCGTTGAGAACCGGGGACCTCTTTTCTTTGCCTTATCAGATGCTGTCGGAGTGCACTTTGCGTTTCACGTGCCTCTTTGCACAGCGTTTTGCATGATCGATATTACCCTAAAGTTTCATCCTAAGATCGACCGTGCTTCCCCTTTCTTTTTTTAATTTTGGTGCCCTCCGGGGCCTTGTGGGTTCCTTAGGCCATTCGGGCTTTGGGGCGGCCCCGGGCCCCTCCGGGGTTCCCTTATCAGGTTTCCCCCTTTCGTTTGCCACCCCGGCGGCGTTTCCCGGGCATCTTTCCGCCCTCCGGAACCCGCCCGGCCGTTTGCGGTTCGTGGGTGTTCGGGGATTTCCCGGGCCGGCCTGTGCTCCTTCAAGCCCCGGGGGCCGGAAGTCCGCGCCTGGACTTCCGTCTGTGAAGTTTTCGCCATCCGCGACGGCCACCCTCCGTCGGCACCCTGCCATCCGGGCCCCGATCGCTCTGTCGCCGCCGCCGTCACCGTTCAAACCAAAACCTCGGCGGTGAAATCCCGGCAGGTGCCCGCCCTTCGGGCCCCCAGGTGTTGCTCGCCGCTGCCGTTCAAACGAAGTACGAAAGTTCATACGGCAATGAACTCTTCACCGCGCCCCGCCCCCCGGGCCCCGTGGGCCTCTTCGCCGCCGTCATCCGAAGTCACCAAGGGTTCATGCGTCGGCCGTTGTTGCGCGGCCTCCCGCCCGCCGGATCCCGAGGCCCTCGTCGCCGCCGCCGACTCGATTTTGAATCTCACCAACTTTTGGCGTGAACGTACGAGGCATTAAATGCGGCATTAATGAGCGGTTGGGTATATAAACCGAGGTCCGCCAATGTCTTTTTCACTTAGCGAATTTGGGCGAGTTGGAGCAGCGGTTGAATTGGAGCCCACTGCAATCACCCTCGTCACGATCGTCACCATCAACCTCGCTCCGTCGACTCCACCGGTGAATTCTATCAGCTTCCCGCTTCGCGAGTTGCAGGTAGGCCATCCTCGTTCGCTCTCCCGTCATTTTTGATCTTTTGGTGGATTTCGGTAAAACAAGCAATAAAGTAAAATTGCGTAAAATGAACACCTCCCCAGCGCGCCCATAACCCATATCCTAAAATTTTTGGGGGCCCATCAGAAGTCCTTCGCCATCGATTCGGGGCTTTCCCTTCCCCCGACTGTTCTTCACACAGGGCGGAAGGGCGCCCCGGGCCCGACCTCTGCCTTGGCCGTCCGCCTTTACCTCAGTTTTCCCCTTCGAAGTCATTCGTCCTCCGAGCGTCTGGACCCCGGGTCTCGGGCCTCCGCAGCGGGTTTACCATCATTTTTTTAAACGTCAAAATCCCCGTGGCTTTGCTTCAGCGTCCCGCGACCTTTCCGGGCCCGGTGAGTCGGGTTACGACCGGAACTCCGTGGAAGTTTCTACCGTCCCTCACTGGTGAAACCCTCCATTGCCCGACCTTGAATCGGTGTCACTTCGCCGCCATTGCGAGAGCTATGTTAAATTTCGGTAGTCAACAGTGGCGCCCCATCCCGGGCCCGTTGGCCTCTTCGTCATTCTTGTCTCTCCGGTCCGGATCGGTTCCCCCTTCGCCTTGTTGTGCAAAACATAAAATGTCCGGCGGCCTGTGCCTCCACAGCCGTTCCAGCCTCCGGTCAGTTATCGCTTCGCCGCTTAAATGCGCTGTGGTTAGCCGTAGCCTGCGGCCAGTAATCTCCTTTAAATCCTCTTGTGGTTGGATCACGAACTAAACCTCCGCAAGTAATCATTTGGGCCATGTTGCAAGATCGTCGGTGAACCTCCGTTGGCTCCGCCTTCCGGGCTCCGGTCATCTCCTCGCCCGCCGCCTTCCAGGAGCCAGTCCCTATTAAGCGGCCAGCCGTCACAACATCCTCCGTCCTCCGGGGCCCGGTGCTCTGAATGTCGTCCGGTCTAAAAGCTATGAAACCAAACCTAATTATGGCCGACCTTTTCCTTCCCGGGTTCCGGCATCTGGGATTCCGCCTCCGGACTTCCGTCTGGTGTCCGCCGCCGCCGGCTTCCTTCGGCTGACTGCCTTCCGGCCTGAAACCCTCGGAGTTCCCCAAATCGACCCAAATCAATCCAAATTGAAAATCTGACTTCGACCCACATCCTAAATAATGCCATTCATCCTTGAATTCTCTTAGAACATCAAAATCTGACCAACGGGGGTATCCAAGAACTTTCGTGCATGTTTGCCCTTCCTGGTAGCATTCCTGCCAGGGAAGTCCGGCCCTCCGGGCCCGGATTGATCATTTGCCCTAAAAGGAAATAGATATCGTTAGAGAATTAAACTTATGATGCATTTGAATGGTTAGTTATATAATATGCCCACAAAACGGACTAACATTAACGTTATTGGTGTTTCTTGTGCTAACTTTGCCCTTGCCTGCAGGATATATGGAATCGGCCGCAGGAACTTCGGGGGCCTCTACCGAAAAGGACAAGGGTAAGAAATCCGGAAGGGCTGCTCGTGGGAAAGACGACAAAGACCAAATGAAGTTTCAATTTCAAGGTGAGCCGATCCAGTCAAAGGTCTCGACTGACTGGAAGGAGATCTCGGACACCAATATAGGCCAAGTCGACATAGATGAGTTCACCCAGAGGGTCAAGGTCGACCCTAGAACAAAGAATGCCCGATTGATACGCCAAAGTGGAATTGCCAAAGCTGTCGGCTTCCCTCCCTCTCTTATAGCACCTGAGCTGGTAATGGCTTGCCGAGAAGCCTACCAGACGGACACCCGAACAATCGTGGACAAAGAAGGGAATATCCTTGCCGATATGTCTCCGGAAGGAATTACAAAAATATTCCACATTCCTACATTCCCACATATGCAAGTCCCCACTTTAGAGCAATGTCAGGCGGCATGGGATGCCAATCCATTGGGCATCAAGAAGTCAATCAACATTTACTGGTTAAAGGAAAAATGGGGCAACGCAGCGAAGGTTCCCCAAGAGCTATTCCGCAGCGATTTTCAAGAGGATTATCATGACCTGGTAACCATGCTAAGCAGGGTCATGGGCCTCCCAGCAGCCGCCTACTTCCAGGAGTGGATGGCTTACTATATTGAGCAAATCATACGGGGAAACGAGGACGTGAAGACCAAGAGCTCGTTCGACTGGGGGAGTATTATCAGCAACTGCTTCCACGAGCAGTTCGTGAATGTCAAGAAAAGCAACAAGTTCTACATGACCTCGTACCTGGTGTACTCCTTGGCAGGTTAGAGACAGTATAGTGGACTCTTCACGGCACCGGATGGGGATCACAAACGAGGGCTCAAGCCTTTTGACCGGTATCCTCAGCTACAATACCGCTACTTCAAGAAGGAGTACTGTCGGGTCAATGATGCCTTTATAGGCCACATTATCAGATTGGTGGCCGGGGACTTCGAGAGAAGGGTGTCTCACAGCGACAGGGCACTCCTGAAGGAGTATGCCTTCTTATACATTCAGTTCCCTAAGTTCACTTACATCTGTGCCCAGGGATTCATGGAATGGCCGAACAGGCTGCCAAGATACCCGAACGACCGGATCATCCTCCTGGAGCTTTCCCGGCAGCTCCAACATATTCAAGCGGTCTTCAGCCAGAAACACGTAGCAGGGATCCCTTATCCCATGACCCTCGGCCAAGGCCTCTATCGATTGCAAACATCTCAATGTGCCGGTAACTCAGAAAAAGAACTCAAAGAGTATAACTTTGAATGGTACACGGCTTGCCCACGGATGGACCCCCACGACCACGTTAGGAAGGCGCTAGGGCCGGCATATGCCCACCAGTACCATGTTGAAGATTTCTGGGCAGATTGTAGAGATGATAAGGAGGTTCGCAAGAGACACTACATGCGGATGACAATACAGTTTTTGAAGAGGGTGCAGCTATTTCCAGTGCCTGATCAGCTTGAGGAGGATGAATCCACCCTTGTGCACCTGAGGTACCCTGCGGTTGCCGACCTGGCAATCCCCTCCATCGATTGGGACGAGCAAGAGGTCGAGGACTTAGATACCATCACGCAGCCAATCATAGCTCGCACAAAGGAGTGGGTTGATGGGCAGGTGGCACAACTGAAACGACAGGGGGTGACCCTAACATATGAAGCTCTCAAAAGTGAGCCAAGCGCCACAGAGGACGTTGCTGCCTCCCCATCAGCTGGTGAGACTTCCAAGTCTCCCCTATCACCAGGTCCCAGAAGAGGAAAGAAGCAGAAACAGCACAGTCTGAGGACCCCAAAGAGCAAATAGCAAGGGGCACGGGAGCCTCATCCCCCAAAAGACTCAAGCAGACAATGACTATAACAGAGACGCAGCCCCCCTTGCTCCTTCCTCCCTCAACTAGTGCGATGCCCGCCTCTCAGGCCGCAATCGCCTCATCTCCACCGGCGGTGGACATTTCTGTCCACCTTGCCTCTTCGCCCCCGGCTGGGTCCATAATCAATATCGACTCTTCCTCGAGCATGACTACTTCCCCTTCCTCTGCTGCTGCCATGTCCCCCAACACCTCCCTGCCTCTGGCAACAATACCTTCGCCTGTTCCCCTTTCTAGCGTGCCCGAGGCCATTACACTGCACCTGCAGAGTCTTCCTCCTGAGCTCTCGCAACTCCTAATGGACCCCGTTCTCCAAGCAGCCCTGGCCCAGGCCCTTGCAAGATCTCAGCCTTCGCAACCACCAACAGGTCCGCCGGCCATGGAGGCCACAATGCAGATTTCCAAGGAGATGGATGAACTGGAACGGGAGGCTTCCAAGCCTGTCGAAGAAGAGGCCGATGATTATTATGAGCAACCTGAATTTGGGCGTAGAACCATTGACAAGGTTGCCTACGAGGAAGAAGAGACAGGCTCTTCTGAGGGTGGGGGCGGAGAGGATGGCTAGGATGCCAAGGAAGTTATTCGGGTCTTCTCTGAGGATGAGGAAGAGGAGTTGGCTCAGCAGCCTAAAAATGTTGGGGAGGAGACAGAACAGTCGCTGCGTGGTGAGCAGGGGCAGCCGCAAGAAGAGCAGTCAAAAAGGGATATCATTGAGGCTGAGGCCCACATGGTGAAGAGTCCAGAACCTGAGGCCGCTGAAGAGAAGAAAGGAGAAGGGGCAGCCAAAGAACAGGATCCCATTGAGATACTGACCACTGAGGCACCCATTAAGCACCTCGTACTTTATCCAGACTCCGACGAGGAGGAGGATGTTGCCAGGGAAAAAGAAGAGCTTGAAAAGCAAAAGGAAGCAGAAGTCTTGCCTCTAGCTGAGACGGGTGAAGGCAGCCATGATACACCCGAGGATAAATCCGCCATGCCTGACTGGCTGGAAAAGCAACTTGAAAAGGCTACTCCTGTCCTGAGCGACCCAAGGTCGAGGTTGGAAGCCATCTTGGCTTGATCTCTAGCCACAACAAAGAAGGAGAAGAAGCCTAAGGTCCGTTCCAGGATAACCATGGATGCTTCTGGCTCCCGGGCTACACAAATAGCGACGCCAACTGTTGGCCAAGCCGGAGTAAGCTACAATATCTCCACGATCAACTTAGGGACAGCAACCAGGGAACAGAAGGTCGGACATCTGGAGGAGTCGGTGGCCACGGTAGTGCACCTGATTAAACAAGACAAGGTTACCAAGGACGAGCTTAAGGCGCAGGTTGCTGCCCTAACTGACTACATCCAGCAGTGGTCTTCAATAGATGACCTCCCCACCACCTCGACGGCCACACCACAACTACTCTCCAAGGAGCAGATAGATAAGCTGGAAAGAAGGAAAAACTTAGAGAAGACCACAGAGGACTGGTTCCAGCAGGTTGCTAAGGTCGGAAACATAGGGATCGGCTTGGCTGTGCAGATAATCAACAAGTTCCTGGACTTAGTTCGGTCCTTGGAAAGTACGAAGAAGCTCTGCACCAGCTTCCCTGCGATCTACAACTCTACCTTCCCGAAGGTTGAGGCCATCCTTCAAATGCCAGAAAGCACGTGGGAAGAGAGGCTAGAATTGAAGAAGGAGGATCACTGGTTGGTTGACATATGGCGTAGAGATCTCATCAACCGTAAAGAGAGGATGGAGCAGATCCAGGGCAGGGTGGACCCAGATATTGCATGGATCAAGGAAATCCGAGCGGAATGCGCCGAGTACCTCAAGATGGTAACAGGCCATGATATGCCCACGGTGCAGTTGGATGCAGAGAAGGTTAGGTCATATTTTGAGGAAAGGATGAAGGACGGGACAGCCGGGGATATCACAACGGACTTCTTGAGTTTCGCTTCCCGTGCCTTCGATAGATCAGAGCTCTTCAGAGATCAGGGCTCAAAGTATGATGAGGATTGGAAGCGGCTGGAAGAGAATGCCAAGGAATGGAGCTACCAGGCGTTGAGATGCGAGGTCCTCGAGGTAGACAAGCTCCAGGCCGTAATCCTCAAGCATATTGAACACGCAGCCTCCGAGGAGCAACCAGACAGCCTAGCCAAGGAAGAAGACCTCCCAGAAAAGTAGCTACAGCCAAAGAAACAACAATCAGCTACAGGATGGAATGCAAATAGTGTCATCCACTAGATGACAAAATAGGGAAAAGACAAAAGATGTTTTTTTAATTGTAAATCTATTTGGGGGTAGGTGAAACCCTATTTTGTAATGAATCGTGGCCACACAAATGAAATGAATCTTGGCCATTCATTTGACTTTTGAAAAGCTATAAATAGAGCACTCCTCTCATTTGCAAAAAGGAGAGTTGAGTTGTTATAAAGACATGCTGCAGAAATTTATAAGAAATAGCATTGATTTGGTGCATTTCCTTGTTTTCTCTCATGTTATTTGATTCACTTCTCTAATATTAGATGTTAGCTTAGATCTATTTGCTGTTTAATTAGCTGTTCATGTTATTTGGATAATCTTAGGAATGCTGTTGGCTATCCATGAAAATCCCTGCTTTGTTGATGATCCCTTAGTCCATACTTTTTGCTGTTTGCTGAAGGTAAATAGCTTTGCAAAGTTAGCTTGGACCTGATTTAAGCTACCCCAAATACTTATCTTTAGTTCATGCGTGTATGTGGTGGATGAAGGATAAAAATCTGCAGCCCTTAGAAGATTGCACAATTTCCATGATACTGTGAAATCCCTGGTTAAGTGGGATATTGTTTTGAAGGAATTGTCCATTGCAGGGACCCCATTCTCACTGTTCGCAACAAGCTTTAGGCTTAAGAACTTTTCCTCCCCTTCGCTCTTTTTTCACTTTCTTTAGAAACTGAACAACACCAAGGTTCATTGCACATTATAAAGCAAAATCTAACAACTAGATGGAGTTTGAGACTGCTGTTTGAACCTACAGCCAAGACATAACTGCTTACATATTAAAAACTCCTTTCCGAAGATCCAACTTCATGTTTTATGCCCATACTTCGTATTTCTGTAAGACCGCCTTGTGATTCCAGCAAATCACATCAAACTACTGAGGTATCTAAGCACTGTCATGACCTGACACCCGAGAGACCTTGGGATAGTGTTCTACAACTTGATTGTGGGAGATTGTCTTTCAAGAGAGGTAGTGCACCTACGCCTTTTGTGTTAAAGTGCATAAAAACACACCATCAACAGAACTGGTGCTAGAAGGAGGGCAGCGATCGGAATACTAGGCTACGGGATAAAGCTAAGCTGGATCGGATTGGATCATTCTTCCCGGAAAGGTTTCAAAGGATTCTGCGATCACCACCAAACAAGGGAGAATTTGAAGAATTGCAGCCTCCCACGAGGGAAAAACGAGCACAAGGAAGTAGGTCTGTCTCTTCCTCTTCCTCCATTCCATCCGCCTCCATTTCACCTCCACCTTCACTTGGCTAGCCTTCATCTTCCACCCAACCATCTCAAACAACATTTGCACATCTTCCTTCCGGCAGCTAGGGGTTCTCTCCTTTCCCGGCCCTTTCAGCCCAAAGCACAGTCCAGGCAACCATAGCTCAAGGGCAGCCTCAAATTGTGGTTGTATTGCCAATACAGCCCCAAATCCCTGTTCTCCAATAGCAAGCGCCACCTCCGCCTCCCCTCATGGCTTGGCTTGCGCATAACCCTTTGCCGATACACTTTGCTGTTTACAATGATATGCCCAAGAATCCGGAGGCTTTTTGTTCAAAATTTCATCCACATGACATGCAAAGAACAGTCGAAGAGCATATCAAGATATTCAAAACGACGATTACCGAAATGCAGGTGGGTCACGAGGACGTGGCGTGTCGCCTCTTTCCGCATTCGTTGGGAGAAGAGGCCTTCTACTGGTATATCAATCTGCCGCAGGGATCGATCACCTCATGGACCCTGATGAAGAATGCCTTCCTGCAGAAGTACAAGATTCCTATCAACCCCACTGACCTTTACCAGCAGTTCATGTCCATCAGAAGGGAGGTCAATGAACCCATTGGCTCCTTCAATGATTGCTTTCATCGGGCTCACATGAGGCTTCAGGATCCGTACCTCCATAATGATGCGGCTGCTCTGCCGGTCTACTACGCGGCCCTGGATAACCTCACAGCGGCGTTGGTAAAAAGGATGCGCCCGCCGCCTGCTACCTTACTGACCGCCTACGCAGAAGCTGTCATTGCAAGTGCGGATTTGGGACAAAATATATCCGGCCCTCTGCCCTCTTTGGGGCCCGTCGCCCATCCAATGCAAATTCAGGGGCTCAATCAGACGTTTGCTCACCAAACTCCTCTCATGAACCAGGTGCCTCAATTGCCCATGGTGCCACATCCGGGGCAGCCGTTGAATTATGCGCCTCCAGCAACGTCTTATTCGCAGCCCCAGCATCAGTACAACTATTCTCAGATGGCTCCGCAACAGCAAGCATATTCTCAATAGCCCCAGGCGCCGTTATACTTGTCGGGACCGAACTTTCCTCCAGCATATCAAAATCAGCCGGCAGCCCCGCCCGCTTTTCTCCACAACCCGGCCCCGTCGCCTGGAGGTGTGGCCGAGAAAGACAAGCTAGAAGAGCTGACCGAAATGATTAAGAAGATGTCCACATAGATGACGCATCTGAAGAACCAGAATAATCAGTTGCAGGCCTCCCAATGCAACTTTCAGGCCAATCTCAACCGGGACAGCCGGGAGTCTCGAGACAATAGAGACAACAGAGATAATCGGGAAGCGGGCACCTCCTCGGGGCAGAATTATGAGAGGGGGCAGAACTCCAATCAAAATGCAGAAAGAAGACCTTCTCAGAGGAAAAATCGCACATGGAACACCAGGCCCAACAACGGCGGTGTCCCCACGCCATTCGATCAACCAGCAGGCAATGACCGAACATCCAGCGGTGTGTATCTAGCCGAGGCAGCTTTGTCCGGATGGTGCCGACTTCATAAAACCAGCAGGCATTCTGAGCTGGACTGCCCTGAGTTCCAGACAGCGGCCGAAATCTTCCAGGTAGAGGTACAAAATGTCGTTGATAATGCCAGCTGCAGGAACATCGTCCCATCGGAGCCCTACGACTCCTCATGTCTAGTGGTCAATCAGGCGCCGTTTCCGTGAGGGGACCGCAACGAACCTGAAGCCGAGCCCACCCCCATCGAGGATGAGAAAGCGCCAGAGGTAAGTAATGAATCAACTTTAGCTCAGCTTTTTGATTCGGTAGATAACGGTCC
>VDFB02013502.1:0-29108 GCA_007258455.2 Sequoia sempervirens | reverse complement strand
ATTTAATTATGATAATTAGTGATATATTAAAATAAATAAATAAAATTCATTTATTTAATAATTAGGAAGAAATAAATGGAGAAAGGTAATTAAATAAATTAAGAAATTGATTTAATTAGGGGAAGACTTAGACAATCAATGACGTATTTAATAAATAAATAAAATTTATTTATAAAATAATCATGAAGAATAAAAGGAAATGAATTAATTAAATAATTATGAATTATTTAATGAATAGTCGAATGTGGAACAAAGACATAATTAAATGTCATAATTATGCTAGGACGAAAAGTGGTAAAAATAGAGCTTGTAGGCCTAGGTCATTTTTAAGTGCCTACAACTATAATATTTCATTTTCTTAATTATGTTTAGTTATCAAACAACATGACTTTTTGTAACAGGTCTATAGCTTGTTGCCTCTCACATATATAAGAGAGACCAAGACTCAAATAGATCATCATCTCATAATTTCCATTTTAGGGTAGGCATTAGTAAGAAGATAGATTGCACCATTTCTCCCATCCATCTCATATCAGAAACTACTATTATAATGCATATTATTCATAGATAAATAAAATGGAGAAAGTTATGCATAATTGTTGATTTTCTTTCAAGTGTTCAACTGTTGTGTGGATTTATATGCTTATATGTTATGCGGATGTCTCTGAAGTGGTTGTTTATGTTATTCAAATTGAGTGTGTGGAAATACATTTAATTTTTCAATACACATTTGTTGTAGTTGTGTGGCATTGTTGACTAGTTTTGGTATGCAGAAGAATTAAAATTCCTTTTAAGAAATAGAATTTGATAGGCTCCTATTTGGATTAAAGTCCTTTTGAATAGATTGTCTTAATTGCTATGTTACATGGGGATGCATCCCCTACCCCAAAATCCACTATCCCCGGGGGACACAAAGGGGATGTTCCCCAGCCATCCTCGAAACAACCCAACTAGCAGGAAATGGGAGGAAACGTCCCCTGCCCTTTGGGGATGTTTCCCCACCCCTGGTACAGATGGGGGTAAAAAATTGATTTTTTAAATATTTGGTCCTTTCTAAGGTGATTTTTGAGTTTGGGTTGTTTGACATTTTGTCTTGAACACTTGGCATGCAAAGTGACTAAGTTTTGATTTCTAAATGTTTATGCTTGTGTTTGATTGAATTTTAATGCCAAGTCATTTGCATAAAACATAGAAATGATAACTACTATCATAACATCAACAAATATGAAAAAATTCAACCTCAAATCTGATTTTATTTGCACTATATCAAGTTTGAATACATTGCATTCCAAGTCTAATATAAGTCTAATTTGATTACAGTAGCAGACATTTCCTTCAAAATATAATTTATATTGATTCCTAATGAAATACAAACATACCCGGATCATTGGCTACAATAATTTAACTAATAAGTTTAATGAAATTTATTATGCTGTTATACTAATGATCTTGCGATTTATTTACATATTGATATTATTGTTATCAATTGTTAATTTATTGACATATCTCTCTCTCTTTCCCTCTCTCTATAATATATTAATAAATTGAAAAATCATATATATATATATACATATTTATGTATTTTGTATGTCATTGTCCCCTACCATCCCCTAAAAAATGACCCCCTAGGAAACATCCTGGAAACGTGTCCCCTTCCATCCCTCTGTCCCCATCCCTTAAATGCCATGGAACATAGATTTTTTAAATGTTTTTTAACCCAGGAAGGTCCTTGTCCATAGGGGACGGCTAGCTGTCCCCAGTACGACAAGGGTTGTTTCCAAAGCTAATTGGTTTCCTTTCACATTTGAATTAAATCCTTTCACAACTTCACATTAGCATAAGGGGATATCAATAGGATTACTAAGAAGAGTCCAAATAACTGACATACTTGCACGTTTGCGTAAGGTGAAAACATTCAAAGTGCCCAAATTTTTGAGTTAAGCTGAAGAGTGAATCAACCTATCTTACATAACCCTATCTCCAAAATTATCATTCATCCCTCCACTCCGTCCACCCAATAGAAGTAGACACTGGTCATAATTATATATTACATACAAAATACAACTCACAAACTTGAACTCTCAATTACTCTCACTAGTATTTAGTCATTAAAACTCTATATCTGCTCCATCTCATGTGCCATAGTAATTAGATTGCTCAATCTAGGAACCATATCTATATGCAAGTCTTCCTTATTGTTCAGGTATACCCGCCTAGGTCTAGCATAGCTTGAAGAGTAGAAGGTAATCAATCCTGCTTACCTTGTTTGTTTGCCAAAGGTGTTTTAAGGGATTGGCACCCCCTTATGGTTTAAAACCTACACTTTTGAGACCTAACACTAGTGATGATGGCCCAAGCTCATTTTTTCATCAAAATATATGCACAACTTCCATGGTTTACCTACATCTCACTGTCCTTTCCATGATGAGAAGGTAGAGGTAGATTTCAACAAGAGCCTCCATTGTTTGAATTGGCATCAAATAATACCTTCAACCTCAACTTATTTCATTATATATAATGGCATTTCCCTAATTTTTTTTATTGTTTAATCACACAATAAGGGGCCTTTAGAGCCCAACGGTTCCTTCCCAATCTACATATACCTTCGGTGGTAAAAAAAATCACTAGAAGAAGTGAAAGTGTTAGGAAGGCAGGTCTATTTCATCTAGAGTTTTTTCATTGTTGAAATACGTCTACCTCAATTGATGCAAATTTGTTCATGAGATTTATGCATGATCACTATTGTTATCTATGCTCTACTAGTTTGATATGCCCATGATTTGTTTCCTATAGTACTGGACTAATGACTCTCTTTGAATAACCCAAGTATAGTGCTTTAATTGCTTTCAAAAATAATGTGGGTGGTAAGTGTTGCTTTATGTGATAGCCATACATGACTTATTAAGAAATGGGAATCTCACTTATAAGTTTTTCTCAATGATTTGGTATCTTGTATGCAAATACATGATGTCTATCTTTTTCGTTTTTCCCTTTTCAAGTGCACTCTTGAAAGCTCCTAAGTGGTTGAAGAGACCAGTTGGTTTTAGTTTTGGATTTGGAGGAAAGCTTGCTTCATTTCGGCTTGGTATAGCATCACAGAGTGTTGTTGGCTCTTCTAAGGTAGAGTACAATTTATTCTTTGGTACATGTCATTAAGATGATATATGGTCTTATTTTTTTTCTATTTTCATAGGTATATATACACAATCTTGTTACCGAGGAAAGTCTAGTGCTTTGTTCAATAGAGTTTGAAGCTGGCCAGTGCATATGTGGGCAGGAAACTACCACAAGTGGAGCTTCCTGTGACAAGAACTCCCAAAGACCTTTGCCATTTCTTGGGATACCTCTTTGAACGGGGACACAGCACCTACATCCATCTGTACTGCTCACCCCACACCTTGCCTTGCATTGGATTTACTTGGAAGAAGAGAGGAGACATGGGAACTCCCAAGAGTCATGCCTGTGCCATTTAAAATAAACATGGATTGGCATTCACAGACAGATGGAGCACACATAATGACCACCAATGATTTGAGACTTTGAGCATGCACCTTAAAAGCTCCTAAGTGGTTGAAGAGACCAGTTGGTGTCAATTTTGGATTTGGAGGAAAGCTTGCTTCATTTCAGCCCGATACAACGTCACAAAGTTTTGTTGGCTCTTTTGAGGTAGAGTACAATTTATTCTTTGGTATATGTCATTAAGACGATATATGGTCTTATTTTTATATAGTACTATTTCTATGTATATATATACTAATTCTATTACTAGGACAGCTCAGGGTTTTATTCAATGTGAGTTTTAGTTGTATTAGTAGATAGTGAAAAATCATTATGAAGCTTTGTGCACAGAATTCTGATTCCTAGTTATTTGTGGATACTTTTTGAATGGGATTAATAATAATTTACATTTATTTGTATTGTTTCACTTTCAAATTTTTGGTTTTTGCATTGATTTAGTTTGGAAGAAGAGAGGGAGACATGGAATTTCCTAAGAGTCATGTTTGAAGATGAAGGCAATGCTAGGAAAAAGCTACTTGAGCACCTTGGATTTCAAGTGCAATCAATAGAGAATCAAGACTTATAGGAAGCTCAATCTCCCAACATTGATGATATTAGTAGTGAAATAATCAACAATGTCACTCTTGATGATACAACACAATTAGATCCATCAGTTCGGTAAAAAGTTGGACAAGATGTTACATCCCCCAGAGACAATGGCAAGGAGTTTTTTGATAATTTTCATAGTTTGAAAGAAGATTCCTCACTTCCTTTCACTGAAAATGATTTTGTTGGGAATGATACCCTAGGAAATGGAGAAGAGGTGCAACATGAAGCTAATAAAGATTCGAATGAATACTTAGAATGTGATGAATCCATTCAAAGTTCTTTAGTTGTTGGTGATTATAAGGGAGCAGTCGTGCAATGCCTATCATTAAACAAGATGGTAGATGCACTTCTCATTGCTCATGTTGGGGGGAGTTCTTTACAGGAGAAAACTCATGATGAATATTTAAGAAGAATGAATTGTTCCTATCTTAATGTTATGCTTCTATACTAATTACATGGCATTTGCAATGTATTAAAGTATTTTAATGTTTTATGCTTTTCCCTCCTTGTATTCAACTATCTAGATTTTAGAAGGTTAACTGGCTATGTTTATCTAAAATATATTTCTTTCTGTGGAATATTTTATGACTTAACACTATTAGTGCAGGTGGTTTCTACTATGGTCAATAATGATCTTATTGGCCTTGTGAACAACAAGCCTTCAAAATCCTGGAAACAAACTCTTGCTTTAGTTTGTACAGTAAGTGTTTTTTTCCCACAAAAATTAGTTAAATAGAAAATTATGTAAATTGGATAATGCAATTTTGATTTGGAGCAAATTTTACTTGACAATAAGTTTTTTTTATAACTCATTTCTAACTTTTGTGAGTTGTAGTTTGAAGTTTTTGATATAATGAGAAAGTGTACAAATTTATGCATTTTATCATATAGTTGTGTACAATATTTTCAAATATTTATCATAGTTGTATCATAGATACAAGACTTGGACGTAAAACAATCTTGGTAGGCTTATTTTTGACTTAAGACTTGGAGGACTCAACATAGACTTGGTAGGCTAACTTTTTGACTTGGACATTAAAGGTAGGTTTTCAAATCAAATAAACCCTACCCCATAGAGTGATGTGTTTTTTCCATTATGTTTTCATTGAATGCTCTTGGAAAAGAAATAAAATTAGCTATGATGGTTATTTGTTCACTGTTGCCAATTGATTCTAAGTTTTCTTTAAGAGGATTTGGGTTGTAAGATCAAAGGGGTCTCTTGTAGTCAATAGAGAAAGAAAGTCAGTCCTTGAAGAGATTGTAACAAAGATGTGATAATCACAAAGCACAAGGTTCAAAGCAATGAGATCATAATGTAAAAACAAAGGAGAAAAATTATGGTTTTATCATAACAATGATTTTAAGGATTGACTATGAAGAACAATCATCATAATATAGCAGTGAATACAAACAATGATAGTGCCAATGAGTTATCAATATAGTGAATAAAGAGTTCCAATTTTCAATGCATGATAACAGTAGTCCAAGGCATGCAAGGGATAGGAATGAAAGACAATATATAGAGGGAAAATAGTTTGAAATGATCACTAATATATCAAAGCATATGAGTGTTAGAGGATCATAGAAAAATGAAGGGGATAAATATGAATTCCATGTGACTCAATATCTTGCAAAAAGAAGATGTAAAAGACCATGGAACATAGTGAAAAGGGATCAAATTCAATGAGATTCATTCAATGTCAAAGAGCATTATCATTATATCATTGAAAGTACAAGATTGTAACAACAATGAAGCAATGGAAAGATAGAACATTATATGCAACATTAGGATCACTATCATAAAGGATGAAGATCAACATGAGGTTTTAGGATTCAAGATTTCCACTTACCTTTAGATTTTAACCTTGTTTAATGTCCTTCCCTTTCTTAACTGGGGTTGCAACTCAGAAAGCACTACTCAACAAGCTTTGGCATTACAAAAATGGAAACCACCACTCTTTTCATTCAATGGTTGTTTCCTTCATCAGACTTTCAATGTACTCTCAGACCAAAGCTTTTGCTTGATATCTTCTATTATGGAAAACCTTAAAACGCGTGCGGGATCTGAAATACCAAATTGTCCATTTAACTTCAAAACTTCCTCCAACATGCAATCACAATGTTTTATGCCAAAAATCAACTGCCTAAGATTCCCTCCAAATGCATACATGACCCAATTGACCAAGGCACCCTAAATACCTTCTTCTTTTTTTGTCTACCAAAAATACCTATTGCTAAAATGCACCAACAAAAAACTATTGCGTGGAAGGCATGCGGAAATTAATCTTCATTTTTAGGGGAAAAAAATCATCTATCTACATTGTCACTTTAATATAGGTTATGAAAATTAAGATAAACATGATGTGCTCCTAAAATTACTCGAGTTCAAAATTGTATAAAAAATAACATCTATAAAAATGATCAACACACAATTGATTTCATAGATTATAAAATAATTCTATTTTTTAAAAATAATTAACAATATAAAGCCTGAAAGAGAAATTTTCCGCATACCAAAAGTGATCATTGTTATTTCTATTTCGCATTATTAAGATGATCGAGTATATCAACAAGTGAAGATAGAAGTGAACCAATCTTCATTTTTATTGCAATTGGATTGTTTAAATCATATTTTATTAGTGAAATTGACCACAATTGCTCTTTGATACATTTGACATGTTAACACAATAGGAAAATCAAATTGGCTTCAAATCATAGTTAAAAACATTAACGATTCATTAACATAACGAGTAATAGAAGTTAAAGAATGTAAATGTTTATAATTTTTTTTTATAAAATATGTGAAGGCCTTAAGACTATACCGAGAGGAAATACCTTCCATGCAATAGGTATTTTTGGAGCACCAAGCAACCTAGGTGGCCAAATGGTCTCCTTAGGTAGGGGTCCCATGACGGGGGCTTAAGCTCTATGGATTATGATCAAATTCGAAAGAAAAAAGAATAGAGGAGTAATAGTCATTTATTTAGTCATTAATTTAGCCATATATTTAGTCATTTATTTAGTCATTTATTTAGTCATTGTTATTTTTCTAATATTAGTCATTTATTTAGTCATTTTTATTTGTCTGATATTAGTCATTTAGTTATGATTTTACCTAATGACCAAATTAGTCACTTATAAATGACCAAATTAGTCATTTATTTGAAAAATAATACTAGTGTTAGTCACGTGACTAAAAGATTTAGTCATATAGTCATTTATTTTCCAAATTCTACTAGTGAAAACAAGTATAGATCTATGATTGGTGGACTACTATATCTAATTCCTACTAGATCAAATATAATGCATGCATTTTTTCTTGTAGCTAGATTTCAAGAAGATCCTAAAGAGACACATGTTGCAGCAATAAAGATGATATTCAGATATTTAAGAGAAACTCCAGATTATGGCTTGTGATATCCTAAGGATATTGATTTCACATTAAGTGCTTATACATATGCAAATTGGGTTGGTTGTGTTGATGGCAGGAAAAGTACAAGTGGTGGTGCATTCTTTCTTGGATGTAGATTGGTGTCATGGTTGAGTAAGAAGCAGGATTCAGTTTCCTTATCTACTGCAGAGGCTAAATATATTGTAGGAGCATCATGTTGTACACAAGTTTTATGGATGGGACATACATTGAAGGATATTAGATTTGTATGTGATGAACCTATATCTATCTTTTGTGATAATACAAGTGCAATTAACATTTCAAAAAATCCAACAATGCACTCAAGGAAAAAGTATATATCTATTAGGTATCACTTTTTGAGAGAAAAGGTTATGGAGAATGAAGCGAAGCTTGAGTAGGTTCCTACAAAGGATCAAATTATTGATATATTTACTAAGGCACTTCCCAAAGATACTTTTGAGTATCTCTGGGAGAAGTTGGGGGTTATTTCCCCTCCTTCCTTGAACTAGATGCATATGGAGATGCACCAGTCCAGTGGATCTATAGATCTATCTCTTGTCTAGATTGATGTTGGTGGCTACCTCTTAGAAGGAGTAGGTAGTGTCATGTGTTGACATTTTTACAGAGTTTCTAATTTATTTGGGTGTACTCCTAAGGGGGAGTATTCAAAACAGGTATTTTTGTTCAGTGTCAAAGGGGGAGAACAATGCAAAACATTCTATCTTGTGCCATTAATGTCAAAGGGATAGAAAGTATCACGTGAAAAAAGGTTTTATCTACTCAAGAGGGGAAAAGAAAGGAAATCATAAGGGAGTGTGTTCAAAGTTGTTGTGTTGTCTTTGGTGACTTTTCACATCTTGTGTTTCCATCTATGACAAAGGGGGATATTGTTCAAAGTATGAGGGTGTTGTCATTGATGTTAGCTATGTGATGAAGATGTCAAGGATATTAAGAAAATTATGAAAAAGAGGAAAATAGGTTGCTATAGGTTGTGCATGTATAGTTGAGATCTTGAGGAAGTGTTGTGAGTACATGGAGATATCTTTTTGTTGTAAAGTATGAAGATGAGTTGAAATGAAGTAATGAGATAAGATGATATCTCTGATACTTGGTTTCCAAGTGCCTTTGAGAAAATTTTATAAACAAGGTAAACTGTGTTGTGCAAGTGATCATAGTGTGCTTTAGTATTGTACTCCACATTTCTTCTATGTTGATGTTATTCCTGTGTGAATCTTATAGATCATTCAAGGTTTTCAAAGGTTGTTATTTAAAATTTGGGTTTCTAGATCATTGTATAATGTGAGATATTTTCACCAGTGTGTGATCTAGTATTTCAGTGATATTTTATGTGGCCTAGGATAAATGTATTTTCTTTGCTTTCTCCACTATTTGGATTTAGGTTGTGCAGACTTGGGAAGTTTCTTATAACTCTTGTATCTTTCTATATTCAAGATTTTACTTGATTTGGTGCAGTACAGAGTGAGTTTCATTTGTCAAAGTGCAAATATGGGTTATTAGTTGTTCTGAAATGAAGTATTTGTAAGATGCAAGCTTGGATAAAGTGTTTGATGATTCTTAAGTAGTTTGTGGATAAATCTAGATTGTGTTCAAGTGAATTATGTTGTCTGAAATTTTTAGATTGATTTGAGGAAGTGTGTACTTAATGATTATGGTGTTTAGCATAGGTATTGGTTGACCTTGTGTTTGAAACTACATGCGATCTTATGAAAGAATGTTGAGGTGTTTTTGGATCTATTTGGGTCCTAATTAAGGATTTATGTAGTTCATCTTCATTCTTATCCACCACAAGAATGTTTTGGTGTTGACCTATTTTGAATTTGTATGTATAACGACTAGTTGCCAACATTGGAGAAGGTTTTTGAGGTTGAGATCGATATAAATGAATGGTGTTGTTATGTGTTGAGGAATGAAAGAAGTAAGAAGCAATATAGATGAAATCTTGATGTGAGTGATGTGTGTGATGTGAATTTTAGCAGAGCAGTGTGAATTTCAGTGTTAGGGTTCCTAAAGGCAGTGAGCTGAAGGCATCCAAAATAATTTATGCAAGACTAAAAAAGTGTGTGAGAAAGTGTGGTGGATTCCTAATTGCATTGAGAAGTGTTCTCTATGTAACATTATTCTTCTATCTTCTTGTATTGCTTTCTATGGTAGTGAGCCCTAGCTATGAGCCTTTTTGGACGTTATGTCCTATTCTAGCAGTGAGCCCTTTTGTACTTGTTTTGCTATTACTTATGTTGTGAGTTAATACTCACCGTAGTTTTTCCCTCATTATTTTTTCCATGTAAATCTAGTGTTCTCTTGTGGTTTTAGTTTCTATTATCTGCATTTCAAGTTTAATCCTTCTAACAAAATAAGGGTTTAATGAATGCATGTGGATCTGATTATTGTAGAGGGTTTTGAAGGTTTAATTTTCTACAACTGATTCACCCCCCTCTTAGTTTTCTTGTTCATTTAAATGCTCTACATTGTTGTTCAAGTGCAAAAATGTAGAGGTAAGGGTATGTTTCATGGAAATTTTTTGTTAATTTTCAAGCTCTATCAATTCCTTCAAAAAATTTATATTTTTCCTCATGATATTTGTGTCTACTAAAGAAAAATCTTGCATATTTGTTATCCTTGCTTAAGGGAATTTTTATTTTATTTAATGTTTGGTTTCAACATCTTGGGTTGACTCTATTTTTGACAGACCAATTCTTTTTCTATCCTCTTCGGCATCAGCTGCATAGGCTTTCCATGCTCAGACCGATATGTTTCTATGTGAAAGAAGTAGGGTCGTAAGAACCCCTACATGTTATTTCATGAGAAAAAGAGGGGGATAATACAATATAAAAATGATGTAGAGCATCTATAGACTTCAGGGGGTACTAATGACCCAAAACACTCACATGAGAAGATCAACTAAACTCTCAATAAAATTCCCTTCATTTTCATTTGTTTCCTCATGGCTAAAAGACACCAAAACTTCAAAACATGCTTCTAAACTATCATAAAACATTAAAACACTTTAATAATTATTATTTTGAAATTTTCAAAAAAATAACACTCTCTCATAAACAAAAAACTTATTAGCTTCTTCATTTCTTACACCAAAAGGCCAAATTCCTTATAGTAGTCCATAGACCTTAAAATGGGCATATATTTTAAACTACATTGAAAATAAAAAAATAAAAAACATTTTTAGGAACCCATTACAACCTCATTTAACATACTTGAACAAAAGGTGTTGGTGTTTTGAAAAGAACATCAGAAAAATGATTGTCCTACAAAATTTAGGCTTCCAAATAGGCCTAATTTACAAATCATGTACAAAAAAAACTTACTCCAAAACCACAAATAATCATGGAAATAATTAAAAAAGGCTATAAAACTACCAAATCATCAGTATTTAGTGCTTTAAAGTCTCCTTAATATGCCAATATATCAAACCCTCACTTTAGGCTCCTTTTTTACTAGCAACAAAAACTAGTTTTACCAAATTTTTCATAACTTGCTCAAATCTCAATGGATTTGCATGAAATAAAAAAAGTCATTTGTTAAATCTCTAATCTATCATCTAGATGAAAATTTTGATCAAAATACAACTTTTAAGGTCATACCATGGCCTGCAAAAGGCTGCTACCTACAAAAATTCTTAAAAAAAATAGAGCTTTAATCATGATTTTCAACTTCAACTTCAGAAACTCCATCCTCCATTCATCTAGATCTATTGAAAAAGGTCTGAACATGCATAATAAACTAACTTTCAACCTTCTCCTTTTCCATTTCTTCAAACCACAACTTGTAGGCATCATTCTTGCATGGAAAATTCTAAAAAATCTCTTCGGGAAGCAACAAGAACCCTACAACTTTACTCCCCCTACATCTTCAAATGCAAACAACAAAAAATACAACCTACACTAACCTATTCCACCAATTTACAAAGCCTAAATCGATGGAATAGTTGCTAGATCTAAATTAGACTCTCCAAACCCTTGATTTGAGGGTTTCAACCTGTTTCTTGTAAAAATGCTCTTAAATCCTTCAAACTAAGTAAACACTCTTCAAATCTTCTTCAAATGAGAGATAACACCAATTACTATGAATTTTTTTTTTAATTATAGCCTAAGAGATACTATACAATCTGTACAAAGGTTTGAAAGTAAGAAGAAAATGTTGAAAGTGCAGAACAAAGTACTTTTATTAGCAAAATTCCTTCAAATCACAATCTCCAATGCTTGGTTCAACTTTACAAGGCCCTAAATAGATGTTACATGAGTCTTCTTGGCTGCCCCAACAATTATAACCTATGTCGCCAAAAGTGTATACTTTGCTTGTTTTGGGAATAATTGATGACAAATTGGACATAATAAGACCTTGAGTTGGTGTTGTGAGGTGTTTTTCACATCCACACTAGGTATTGAACCCTTTCAAATGCATTTATCGATGTCTTGTAAAGGTATTGTAAAGTGTTGTAAAAGACTTTCATGCTTTTCTAGGGTTAATGAATCCATTTTCCCCTAATTCAACATTATAAAATGTATCTAATTGCATTTCCACATCAATCTAGAAGGCTTGTGAACTAAATTTAACTTTGATCTAGTGTTGGAATGTGATTTACACATTCATGTTGGATTTTGTGCCTTTCTAGGCTATGTGGACCTCATTTTAGTGATGTAAAGTGTATTTAATCACACTTTCACATTGAAATTTGTGTCCCTAGCCTTGATTAATCTTTACATCATCATTAATAGGACCCTATTGCCCCATATTGTGCATCTTGAGGCTTAATTTGATCAAAGACCTGATTAGAACAACCTAGAAGCCTGTTTTCTTCACTTTCCAACCATCTAGTTGGGAAAAATGGCCTTTGTGGGACCAAGTCACCCAGCCTAGTGACTTTGTCAAATTTGGCCCATTTTTCCAAGTTTGAGCAAGAAATTTTGGAATTTAAGTTTATTATTTCTCCATGTCAGATTTGGGGATCCGATTTATAGGAAAATGAGCTGAATTTCCTATAAAATCAAGTCTCCAAACCCTAATTCATTATCTCTTATCTCTTATCATTCATTCATCACTCATCATGTTCTCAAGTCAAGCAAGCTAGGGTTTTATCATTCCAAGTCATCAAGATAGCTTCCTAAGACATTCAAGGGCAAATTCTTCAACTATTGTTGTAGAAAAATAAGATCAATTGTCATGGCAAGGTAATAACTCCATTATTGTATGCTTCATTACATTCTTTCTCCATTTTGATTTAATTACCTACAAAGGGGTTTGACCAATGAAAACCCCCATGTCCTAACATCCAACATTTCTTCTTCTTGTCTTGTGTGTTTGTAGATTTAGGAACTTTAAGGGTTTGAAGATCATTGAAGAAAAGGTTGAAGATTTTTTGAAGCCATCTCCTTGTTGGGTAGGGAAAAAACCTACATAAAAAGACATACATAGGTTGAATTCTGCAATTTCAAGTTCGAATACTTGGAGGGGTAGAAAGTGCAAGTTGAAATCTCCTGTTTCAACTTTTGAATTTTTAGAAATTTAGAAGTGGACTAAGTCACCACTAGTGGTGGATTAGTCCCATTGAACATGTTTTTGAATTTTTTTTATATATTTGGATACCCATTTGGCCAAAACGGGCTCCGGTGCAATTTTTTGAAATCACTCTAAAAAAGGACTAAGCCACCCGGCCTGGTGTAAATGTCCCAACAGGATTAAAATCATAGTTTCCAGAATTTCAGAGTCACTTCAATTTTGCAACACACTTTCAGGTGCACACCTTTTGTCTCATAGCTTTCTATCTAGTTTTGTTTGCATTTCTCGGTCATTCAGTTCATGTTTGCATACAACACTGTGTTTTCCAACACTTTACATTTCTTAGGTTTTACATTAACAATTATATTTATTTTTTAGTTTATTGCACTTAGGACATTACATTTAGACACATTTCATCCATCATTACATTAATCTTGAGTGTAGACAGTAGCATTTTTTCCCATCTCTCTCCTTTTAGGTGAAAAACCCTAGAAGAGTTAGAGAGCATTAGGGTGCCAAAATCATTGTTTACATTTTGATGAACCTGAATTTTGAACTTTTTTCTTTTCTGATTTGGAGTCCTTCATCATAGATATAGTTCGCATTCACCTTGCATTAGGATTTGCATGCTAGGTTTCAAGTTTTGCATTCATAAAAAGTTCATTTAGGTTGCATTTTTGACATCTAAAATCATTAAAAAAAATTGCAAATTTTCATTTTTATCTTATGTATGCATCATACCACATCTAAAACATCAAAATCCATTGAAAATTATTGACAATTTTGAAAAAAATCCTATCTAGGACTAATTTTCCATTCTAGGCGACTTAGTCCCAGTCCTATTTTTCATTGTCTATTACAACGTCAAAAAACTCATTTTTATGCTTCCTAAGCCTCCTAGTATCATATACTATAAGTTTGGAAAGTTTTAGGAACATTCATTTTATGCATCTAGCTCAAAAACATCAATTTAGGGTAGTCAGTTTTGAAATCATTCAATTTCATGGATCATTAGATCTGAAAATGCTTACATTTCTAAAATTTTGCATCACATGGCTAAAAGTACTTTTCAATTTTGCTTACACAATGTTTCTATTCATAAAAAATTGCATAATTTTGATTAAAGTGCTTTTCATTCTTGCATATACATTTTTTGCATTCTTAAAACTTTGCATATATTGGATAAAAATGTTTTGCATTTTTGGATATACATTGTTTACATTGCTGAAATATTGCATGAAAGGGTTACATGTGCTTTTCATTTTTGTTTAGACACTGTTAGTTCCTTGCATATTTAGACATGTTAAGAAAAATTTCCAATCCCCTCCCTATGAGAGTTTTTTTTGTGAAAGAGACTACAACCTTGGACATTCCTAATGATCATACTTGTTCTTCTCCTAATATCTCTCCTATTTGTGATGAAGATAATTTGGTAGAAGAATCAATTAATGAGAGTTTTGAGAATCCTACTTGTTTCTCTCCTCTTACCTCTCTTAGTGGATAAGACATTAATGAACAAGACAACACAACCATAGGTAATCATGACAATAACATTCGTTCTTCCCCTAGTCTCTCTCCTAGTTGTGAAGAAGATACTTTGATGTTAGAAAACACAATCAATGAAGGTCATGCATATATTTGTTATCCCCCTTCACCTAGAAAAACCCTTCTTGAGCACAAACATTCAACCATTGATCATTTCCCTACTTGCGATGAAGTCCTTTTAGGAGAACCAACCTTTGAATGTCAAGAAAATTTGGCTTGTAGTTCTTCTAAAAACTCCCCTCCTAGGGTGAATATCATGGTGTTAGAAAACAATAACAATAGTAATGTGTCTTCCTTAGATAAAAAAGTGACTCTATATTGCCCTTCATTAGAGATACAACAAACTAAGACTGTTGAGGTTATGAATTCGCAAGTTTCCATTAGATCCCCCTCAATCAATGGAACTCATACATACCCCATGGGACATCCTAAGAATCCTCTAATTCTCTACCCACCTTCACACAAACAACAAACTCAACGTCAACCTGAACTCATCCTTTACCCAACCTCACATCAATCTCCACCTCCACCTAGACCCGAGTTTACCCTTTATCCACCTAATCATGATGTTGTTGCTCACACAAACTACACTAGAAACAATCCGCGACCACAACAACCCACCCCAACACCATTACCTTTTCCTAATCCCATATTGCCTAGTGCAAAGGGAGTATGATCTTGTTGAACAACTTAAGAATACTCCTACAAACATATCCCTATGGGATTTACTCTAGAATTCATCTACCTATCACACTATGCTTCAAATGGCTTTACAACAAGTTCCTATCCCTTCTAATGCATAACCAAATGACATAGCATCTATAATTCAAGGATTGACTATTGTCATTATTTTCCACCAAAGTGAACTCCCCCCTTTGGAACTGCAAAAACACAATGAAGCTTTCATAATCCTATCTCAATACAAAATAATAGGGATAAATAAAACTCTTGTTGACAATGGCTTCACTTTTAATGTATGTAGTGTAAACCTCTTGGATAGGCTTCGTGTGGATAGATCAAAAATTCAACCTGATTATGTATCTATTAAGGGCTTTTAAAATGAAGAAAATAAACCACTTGGTGTGATCACTTTACCTATTAGAGTTGGAGTGGCCACATTGCAAACACCAATCCATTTCATGCCTCATAATCTTTCATATAATATTCTTCTAGGAAGGCCATGGATTCATGCAATGAATGGTGTTCCTTCCACTCTTCATCAAAAAATGAAATACATTCACAACAACCAAGTGCACATCCTTGACACTGACCCCGATCCAAATAGTTGTTTGAACATTGAGAAAAACAACATGAATCATTTAAACACATTAACACAAACTATACAAGTAGAACATGTGAAACAACAAGACAACCAACAACATCTTGAGCAAGTAACAGAGCTATTAGATGATGATTGGGGTTCCTTAGACTTCACACCACCACTCATGGATGATCCTTCAAAAGCATCCACCTCAACCACTTTAGACCAAAACATAACAAATTACACAACAACCTTTGATGAAGACAACAACGAACAACCACTCAATTCAAAAGCAATGAAAAAGATTTATGGAAAAGGTTATGATCTTATGAAACAACTTGGATATAGTGGAAAAGGATGTGGTGCTAATGAAAAAGGTATCCACAACCCTATCTATCCTATCACACAACAAAAAACACATGGTCTTGGTTATTGTCCTTTGGTTCGAAATCGCCAAGCCTTCACTCAACATCAACACATCTTCACTTAATGCCAATGTCATCACACAAAAGACTAATGAGTCTTGCGTAGATATGACATATTGTACATCTAAGTAAGAAGTCTCCTTGTCACAAACTACAGGACCACCTTCTCCCATTGATCAAGAGGGTATCTTGTCACGACTCCTCCAAGATCACTTGATCACCCTTCCTCCAAGAACTCAAAAGAAATTATATTACAAGACTCCAAAATTTTAAGGAGTTTGGTATTCTTCCTTATGTGGGGGCACCTAATTCCTTTAACTGATACTGGTTTTCACTCTAGCATACACTTCACTAATCATTTTGACTCATCATTGTCCTGCACTAAGTGGGGGCAAGGGGTTAGGTAGTCTTGTCCTCGTATGTCACTTGTCATTTCCTTTTTTGACTAGTTGTTAACCTTTCATGAACATATAAGAGCAATCTTGGGATGTGGATGACATGACTTAAGTTGGCTTACATGTGACATACTCCCATCTTTCATGATGTAGCTTATTAGAAACATATGACTTGGCATAGGGCTTTCCAAGTAAGCTCTCATGTCTTCTTCTACTTTAAAGCACTTGCTCATAGTAATGGTGTTCACAACTGCTTTAAAGTGGAGGCATACATTGACACTCACATTTCATTGTGTGATTTATTTCTTCTTGCGATGCATCCTCTTCTTGGTGGTGTCATTCGGCTTGATTCCATCCAAGAGTGTCATACTTCTTTGACACATCCTCTCTAGGAGACATTAAGCACAATGTCCCCTAAGATGAGACCTTGCATGAACTAAGAAAAAATCCCTTTGAACATTCCTTGCACTATTTTACAATTTCCAACAACTTTTATATGGCCACCTTGCATAATACAGCTTGCATGCCTATGGTCCCATCCTCTTTTTCTATGAGTGTCAAGCATATGAAATTTTTCTTACCTCATAGAGCTCAAAAAACATTTTCATTATGGTGCCTTATTAAATTTATGAGGAGGTATAACTTTAGTATGGTTGAGCAGGAATCCCATTATGAGGCATGACTTTTCCCCATAGCCACCTATATGTTTGTGAGCACATATCAACCATATGTGTCTCACCTTTTGGGATTCCCCACCCCATGGACAACCAAAAGTTCCATGGCCCCAGAGTGTGTATACTTGGGCCTTCACACCTAGAGGACAACCATGAGTTTCGTCACCCCAGAGTGTGTATACATTTATTTTTCCAAATAAATGAGCCTAGATCTAATCCACAACATGTTGGACAAACGATTGAAGCTTGATCCACCCCATTTTCTTTTCCTTCTAGTTCTTTCCATTGTATGATCATGTATCTTGTTTTGTTGCATATCATTCACCTTGTGCATGTCCTTTTGCACTCATGTTGGTTGACTTAGGATATTGGATCATAGGGGCTTGCACAACCTCCTTGATCTTTTTCATTCTTTGTCATCTACATTGGTATGATTGGACTCCTCTTGAATGGCTACTTTAGCATGAGTTTGAAGCAAGTCCATCCTCTCACTAAAGTGGGGGCTTAATGTGTCACCAAAAAGTGTATACTTTGCTTGATTTGGGAATAATTGATGACAAATTGGACTTAATAAGACCTTGAGTTGGTGTTGTGAGGTGTTCCTCACATCCACACTAGGTCTTGGACCCTTGCAAACACATTTATTGATGTCTTGTAAAGGTGTTGTAAAGTGTTGTAAAAAACTTACATGATTTTCTAGGATTAGTGAACCCATTTTTCCCTAATTCAACATTATAAAATGTATCTAATTTCATTTACACATCAATCTAGAAGGCTTGTGAACTAAATTTAACTTTAATCTACTATTGTAATGTGATTTACACATTCACATTGGATGTTGTGCCTTTCTAGGCTATGTGGACCTCATTTTAGTGATGTAAAGTGTATTTAATCACACTTTCACATTGAACTTTGTGTCCAGCCCTAATTACTCTTTACATCATCATTAATAGGCCTCTATTGCCCCATATTATGCATCCCAAGGCTTAATTTGATCAAAGACCTTATTAGAACAACCTAGAAGCCTGTTTTCTTCACTTCCCAACCATCATCCAGCTAGAAAAATGGCCTTTGTGGGACCAAGTCACCCATTTGGGCAACTTAGTCCCTACCAGATGGGACTAAGTCACCCAGCCTGGCAACTTAGTCCAGTTTGGCCCATTTTTGAGGTTTGAGTGGGAAATTTTGGAATTTAAGTTTATTCTTTCTCCATGTCGGCCTTGGGGATCCAATTTACGGGAAAATGAGGTGAATTTCCTATAAAATCAAGTCTCTAAACCCTAATTCATTATCTCTTATGGGTATGTGTAGGATCATCATGGAAAAAATAGGCCCTTAGGTGGTGAAAAATTCAAAAAAATCAGAGTTAGAAAACTTGACGTAAAAATTTGAATAAGTTATCTATATTATTCAAAAATATGTAAGAATAGAATCTATAGAAAATTGAATTAGTTTCTAAACTACTAGGATTTATTTTATTTTTTTAAATCTATTTGGTGAAAATTTGAAATTTCAATGTAGTAGCACTTAAATTTCAGGGAAAAAATAAGTAGGTGTCTGTCTGACCACCCTAACCACAATAAAATGATAATATTTTTTTATAATATTTTAGATATAAGAGGAATCATGTCTCGATGTGATGTATATTTTTTTGTAATTTTTTTCCAAATAAATAATTAATTATAAAATTTATTACAAGTTTTAAAATATAAAACTTCATTATGTCTAACCACCTTAATTTCTGCTCAAAACTTCATGAAATTCATTTTTTTTTTAATCCTATAGTATGAAGCATAGAATGTGACATATGTTTGGATTCAAAAATGTGATACCATTTGAAAGCTATATATGTTTTCAATTAGCATATCAATCGGACTTTAGTCATAATTCAAATAGAAATGAATAATAATTATTTATTAAATTCAAAGTAAAGCATAATTTATATTGGTGGAAAGCTGAGAATCTCCTTTAAAAACCCTTTTCATTTCATCAATTTTGGGTAAAAGAAAAAGTCATTAGCCACATACCCTACACATACCCATCATATCGCCACTTTTTGGCCCATCATGATCCTGCACATACCCTTATCTCTTATCATTCATTCATCACTCATCATGTTCTTAAGTCAAGCAAGCTAGGGTTTTCTCATTCCAAGTCATCAAGATATCTTCCTAAGACATTCAAGGGAAAATTCTTCAACTATTGTTGCTTAAAAACAAGATCAATCATCATGGCAAGGTAATAAGTCCATTATCACATCCTTCATTACATTCTTTCTCCATTTTGGTTTAATTTCCTACAAAGGGATTTGACCAAGGAAAACCCCCATGCCCTAACATCCAACATTTATTCTTCTTGTCTTGTTTGTTTGCAGATTTAGGAACTTTAAGGGTTTGAAGATAATTAAAGAAAAGGTTGAAGATTTGTTAAAGCCATATCCTTGTTGGCTAGGTAAAAAACCTACATAAAAAAGATATCCACAGGCCAAATTTTGTAGTTTCAAGTCTGAATACTTAGAGGGGTAGAAAGTGTAGGTCGAGATCTCCCATTTCAACTTTTGAATTTTCAAAAATTCAGAAGTGGACTAAGTCACCACTAGTGGTGGATTAGTCCCACTGAACCTATTTTTCAAAAAAAATTATAGATTTGGTTGGATGAAATGGGCTCCGGTGCAATTTTTCAAAATCACTCTGAAAAAGGACTAAGCTGCCCAGCCTGTCATAAATGTCGTTCAAGCTTAAAAATTAGAATTCCCAAAATTTCAGAGTTGCTTCAATTTTAGAACAGACTTTTAGGTGCACACCTTTTGTCTCATAGCTTTCTATCTAGTTTTGTTTGCATTTCTAGGTCATTTAGTTCATGTTTGCATACAACATTATGTTTTCCAGCACTTTGTATTTCTTATGTTTTACGTTACTAATTATCTTTCTTTTTTAATTTATTGCACTTAGGACATTACATTTAGACACATTTCAGATCCCTCACTACATTAATCTTGAGTGTAGATAGTAGCATTTTGTCCCATCTCTCCTTTTAGGTGAAAAACCCTAGAATAGTTAAAGAGAATTAGGGTGCCAAAATCATTGTTTACATAACCGACCCACTAACTCCATTTTCAAGAATGACTCTTCAACTTCCTAACTTTACAACTTAAAATTTTTCAATTTTTCAATTTTACAATTTTTACAAATTTTGCAACAAAAAGACAACTTTTGCACCTTGACCACTTTGACCTCCTAGGAACCTACTCAATTACATTCAACTTGGGCTACACATGACCTTTTACAATGCTTTTACAAGATGAAAATTCAATTTTAACAATGTTTCCTATTAGAGGTGTTAGTAATTTTATGCATAAAATATCAATTAAATGCAAATAAAGATTAAAAAAAGAAATGAAAAACACATAAATTATAACAACAAGATACAATATTTAACGTGGTTCACCCAAAATTGAGCTACATCCACCAACAGAGAGTCCAATATTATTATCCAGTAAATCAAACCAATTACAACCAGTAATCCTTTTAACTCAATACCGCTACAAATGCCCCTAGACCCCACAAGGGGTGTTGCCCCTTGATCTCATCTTGGGGGCATTACCCCCAAATCCCTATTAAATAATTTGGGGGCACTGAAAAAAGTGGGGAAAATTTAAGCTCCAAGTCTGATTAGGCTCCATATACCAACAAGAGGCATAACTTCACTAGGTGCTCCTACACAAAACAACTGGCCTGGAAAAATCCTCAAGTCCCTTTGGGGACTGATTTGCATTAGTCTTGCTTCTTCATACCTGCATACCTTCTTTAATTTTGTCTTGGACTTCTTCTTGCTTTGTTCTTGAAACTTTCACTTTCCTTTGTCTTGATTCCAACTTTTTCCTTCAGCTCTGTCTTCACTTGTCTTTGTCTTTTTCCTTCTCTTTCTATGCCCATCAGATTCACCAATCACTATTCTCAATCAAAAGGAACAAGAATTTTCTTTCACAATACTTAACTTTCCTCTAACCTTTTCTCAATCAAAGGACACAGGGCTTTTCTTTCACATTGATTTTCTAAGCAATCTCACCTCATTCCCAACAATTCATCTTTGAACTTCTCTAAACCTGCTTCTCATCATCTTTTCAACTTCTCCAATTAGTGGAGTACTCTTCAAACTAAATTTCAACTCTTTGCAATGGCTACAAACTCTTCAAGTCTTTCTCAAACAAATATCCATCTCCCTCACTACTTCACCACATAACCTCAACATACCATCCATCTTACCCAATAGTAGATCCTGGAAGATGCACCTACCACCCTCTCTCTTAGTGGCCTCACTCACTTTGCACCTTCTCCCCAACTTAATCTCTATTGGAGGACAGTGAACATAGACTCATCCTTGTCTGTAACCAACACACAACTTCTCACTCTCTCTTACAACTTTAAGATGGATCAAGCACCTACAACCAACAACTCAACAAACCACCAGATCAACCAGCTTTGATACCAATTGATGCAAAGCATCTACAGATTTCAGGGGGTACTAATGACCCAAAACACTCACTTGAGAAGATAACTAAACTCTCAACAAAATTCCCTTCATTTTCACTTGTTTCCTCATGGCTAAAAGACACCAAAACTTCACAACGTGCTTCTAAAATCTCATCAAACCTTAAAAAACTTTAATCATCATTATTTTTACATGTTCAAACAAATAAAACTCTTTCATAAACACAAACTTATCAGCTTCTTCATTTCTTACACCAAAAGGCCAAATTCCTTGTAGTAGTCCACATACCTTAAACTGGGCATATATTTTAAAATAAAATGAATCTCCACAAACCAAATACATTTTTAGGAACCCATTACAGCCTCATTTAACATACTTCAACAATAGGTTTTGGTGTTTTGAAAATAACATCAGAAAAATGATTGTCCTACAACATTTAAAGTTCCAAATAGGCCTAATTTACAAAGCATGTAGCAACAAACTTATTCCAAAACCACAAATAATCATGGAAAAAATTAAAAAATGTTATAAACTAAAAAATCATCAATATTTAGTGCGTGGAAGTCTCCTTAATATGCCAAAATATCAAACCCTTACTCTAGGCTCCTTTTTGACTAGCAACAAAAACCGGTTTCACCAAATTTGTCATAACTTGCTTAAATCTCAATGGATTTGCATGAAATAAAAACCAATAATTTTTAACTCTTATATCTAGCATATAGATGCAAAATTTGACCAAAATATAACTTTTAAGGTCGTACCATGGCCTACAAAAGGCTGCTGCCTACATAAATTCTAAGAAATAACAGAGCTTTAATCATGATTTTCATCTTCAACTTTAGAAAATCCATCCTCCATTCATCCAGATCCATTGGAAAAGGTTTGTACATGCATAATAAATTGACTTCCAACCTTTTCATTTTCCATTTATTCAAACCACAACTTGTAGCATCATTCTTGCATGGAAAATTCTAAAAAATCTCTTGGGGCAGCAACAAGAACCTTGTAACTTTACTTCCCCTACATTTGAAAATGCAAAAACACAAAATAAAACCTACACTAACCTATTCCACCAATTTACAAAGCCTAAATTAGACTCTCAAAACCCTTGATTTGAGGGTTTCAACCTGTTTCTTGTAAAAATGCTCTCAAATCCTTCAAACTACATAATAAATCTTCAAATATTCTTCAAATGAGAGCTAACACCAATTAATATGATTTTTTTTTGAAATTATAGCCTAAGAGATACTGTACAATCGTTACGAAGGTTTGAAAGTAAGAAGAAAACATTGAAAGTGCAAAACAAAGTACTTTTATTAGCAAAATTCCTTCAAATTACAATCTCCAATGCTTGGTTTGAATTTACAAGGCCCTAAATATATTTTACATGAGTCTCCTTGGCTGCCACAATAGTTATAGCCTTGCCACTAACTCTATTTTCAACAATGACTCTTCAACTTCCTAACTTTACAACTTCTTGCAATTTTGCAATTTTGCAATTTTTTCAACTTTTGCACTTTGACCACTTTGACCTCCTAGAAACCTACTCATTTGCATTTGAATTGGTCTACACATGACCTTTTACAGTTCTTTTAAAAGATGAAAATTCAATTTTTACAATATTTCCCATTAGAGGCATAACTTCACTAGGTGCTCCTGCACCAATAAATCACCCCTATTGCTTTTAATCTGTGATTGGCTTGGACGAAAACCACTATTTTTATTTTGAATGATTTCCCTGTTAAATACTGTAGCATGAGTGTTAAGTTTGTGATCAAATTATTCTTAAGTTCAAACCCTGTAAGGGATATGCTCATGGTTTCTAGCTTATAGCCAAACCCTCACTGTATGTCTTTGATTTAGAAGTTGGTGAGCCAAGTATAATTTAAAAGAGCTGAGTAGAATGACTCTGTCATTCTATCTAAGTGTTAACCATTCTAAACAAGTCCTTTAAGGCTGAGCGATGCTTAGCATCAGGCTCATATAGATAGATCGGGTAAAGATCCGAGTGTCCATTCGATTTCCTTGTATTTACTAAACTACAGTTCGGTTGATCAAACCAAGGAATGTTGCCTTCGTTCCATAATATATATTCATTTTCTTTCATTTCAATTCAATTTTTTTTATCTGGATGACTCATGCATTCAAATCATGAAGCTTTATTTAGAACATAGTAATATCCTCTTTGATTAAAGAGGAAGCCTTAGGAGGTTGATCGATGCATTCACATCAAGCCATTATTTATTGTCTCTCAAGAACAAAATGATGTGCATAAAAATGTATATTTATATATACCTATATATCTATATATATGTAAATATACATATAGTCATTTAGTGTGTTATATGTGATACAATGATATTGAGCGATCACTTTTACTGTGCTCATTGACTTGAATATAATGGAGTCTTATAAAATGTACTTTGAATTTCATAATATTTGATGAAATAAATAATGAAATCCTTAATGATATATGTATAATTTTGAACAATAGAATGTGTATCCTTCTAGATGATTGCATGCATATCATTTCCAAACTAGATAAACAAGGTATTTAAGAGGACAAATTAAACAAAATAGAATGATGTTTGACATATTGTTGTAAGCAATGTTAAAAAGATGTATAAAACTGGGTGATACAAGAGTTTATCATTCTTTGGCATTAAGTTCTCATTTGAAGAATGAATTTAAACCAAATGACATGTACCATTCATATTGCTTGTATTGGAAATACCAACTTTGCATTAAATTTATTTCACCTATTGATGTTTAACTACTGGAATCAATGATTATGTGGTTATAAATGTATCATAATGTTCATTTTGAACAAATTTGAATGGATGGGAAAATTTGGTGATTATTTTTCATGAAAACAAACTACATTGAAGCTATTATTGTTTAAATTATTTTTTAACTCATATTTAATTTGATGATGATTTCACTTTATTCTAAACCACTTTGTGACAATTTGGTTGAGCTTTATATTTATACTAAAGTCTAGGGACTGTTTGATCATTGTATTTCAGTTAAAATTAATTGTGTTCTGATGAAAGTTGACATCTTGAATATGAAAATATGTATGTAAAAATGAATCTTTTTTTTTTTAAGGAATGTATACTCATACACATTTTTATTACAAAAGGCCATACATGTGTACATGTATAAACCTCTATTTATGAATTACACATACATGTGATATACCGTCTTTTAAATTGCTTATTTCTCTCTATGCGAAATACATAGATTTCTTAAAGGAAATGTGGAAATCTAAATACCATGCATGAATTGTTATATTCTTATTGATGAAATGGATTATGTATTGTGACTAAATGTTAGATGTCATTTTATCAAAACTAGTTTAATACCTTGCATATGTTGTTAAACTAAATAAGCCAAGATGATACAAACGCAAACTATGTTGTTGACCGTTTGTTTTCTTATTGTAGACACTTAAAAATGACCTAGGCCTACAAGCTCTATTTTTACCACTTTTGTCCTAGCATAATTATGACATTTAATTATGTCTTTGGTCCACATTCGACTATTGATTAAAGAATTCATAATTATTTAATTAATTCATGTCCTTTTATTCTTGATGATTATTAAATAAATAAATTTTATTTATTTATTAAATACGTCATTAATTGTCTAAGTCTTCCACTAATTAAATAAATTTCTTAATTTATTTAATTACCTTTCTTCATTCATTTCTTCCTCATTATTGAAAATATAAATTTTATTTATTTATTTAATGTGTCACTAATTTTCATAATTAAATGAATTGATTAATTAATTTAATTATTAATCATATCTGCTAAATTAAATAATTATCTTTAATTATTTAATTTTCAAAATTAACATTTCTCTCATTTTAAATAAGTTAATTATTTAAAATGATTTCACATTCTTAACTGTCAGTTCATTTTAGTAAATAATATGAAAATTGATTATTTATTATTTCACAAAAGCCATATTTTGAATTAATTTAATTCAAAATGGTAATATTCCTCCAAAAAATCAAGTAATCAGACAGATTCTTGATTTTCCAAATCTGATCTTCAATTCAGCTCTTATCTTCTTGATTTTTTGAATCTCACAAATTAGGTAGTCTTTATCTTATTGATTTTTGAAAATCTTTATTTTTCTAATTAATTATCTCATTTATTCTCCACCGCCGATTCAATCTTCTTAGATGGCATCTCGACCACTCATTTAAGGATTTTTCCCTAACCCTGATTAGGGATTATCAGATTTAATCTCATCCTCTGATTTTAGGTCTCTACCGAAAGTCAATCTCGTCCATCCATTCAAAATAACATTTTCTATAAAATGCTATTTTGCTCTCATTTTTAGATTACACACCACTTAATTATTATAGACATTTTATGCGTAGAATTTACTTTGCATTTAGCTTATTTAATTTGATTATTTTGTCATAAGTATAGTCATTTGTCATAGTCATTTAGTCATCAAATCCTTCAAAACTTGCATAGGGCTTGGTCACAATCATTTGCTCACATACACGAATCTGAGGGCAACAATCACAATCGTTGTGAGCTAGAAGGTGCTATGGAGATGAATCGTGGAAGCTTCAAGGAATAATTGGTATAATCTTTCTTGCATTTTCTTTCATTGTACTTCATAGCTCTTTGGGTTTGTATGCTTTATTATTTGATAATCTAACCTAAAATTAACCCTTAGATACATTTATTATGAAAAGGATTGGCTAGCAGAACTACTAGAAAACAAATTTATTGTTTTACATGATGTGTGACTTAGATAAGATTTATGTTATCTTATATATGTGGGAGGTTACCTTTCAGGATTGGTGCAAAAAATAGGTTAATAGAGAGTATATGTTTTTCTTTTTCCAAAATCTATTATTTTAGTTGTTTACAACATATGCTTGGCCAAGTATTTATAGTCCATTATGTTGAATGGTATAAATTATATAATGTAACTCTTTGCCATTTTCTAGTAGAGATCTTGCATGTTCTAAATGTAGATATAAATTCATGTAGATGTTAGGCACAAACTATATTCCACCTTGCATACTATATATCTTGCTAAGTATTCCATGTAGGGTTGAGTATTCTTTGAGTTAGTAAGAATTTTGGGGAAGTGTAGCTTTGTGGTTGGGTGGAAAAGTGTCTATACCATGTTCTTGTCCACCAGATTTGGTGAGTGATGAAGAGGAATCACATGGAGTTCCATATTCTTGATTATTGTACTTGTAGTTCATGATGTAATTTGAGTTGACTAAGAGGCAATGTTGGCCTAAGTCAAAAATTGTAACATGTAAATTTGACATTTGGAAATGAATATAAATTAATTTTTTTATATGTGGTGCTATGATGGAAAATAGCTAATTGATTGTCTTTAATTTATTATTAATAATGTCATATTTTATTTTGAGTGTTATTCATGTATGACACATTACATTTGGTATCAAAACTTAGGGTTCAACTCTAGGCCTATCAGACCATAGTGGTTTAAGTTAGGATTAGTTGACCTTTAATTCAATTTTGAGTTTAATGAATTTGAATTGAATGCTGGTATGGGAAGGTCAAATTCAGGGAAAAAGAAGGGAAAAACCATTAGGACTACTAAATAGAAAGTTGTTGAAGAAAACCCAACACTAGAAGTCCACCCTAAGATTCTCGATGATGAGAATTTGGCACATGTCCTCACTCGACTCAAGTTAGAGAGGGGCAAGAAAATTGAAGAGTCTAAGCATACTATAAAAACAAAAGAAACCTTATACAATTCAAGATTGGCCTTTGGGGTGCGGACCCAATGCACCCATTCTGACTAAAGAGGAAAAGGAGTGTCTACGTGCACATCATACCTCTTCCAAGAAGGTTATAATAGACTCTGGTGAGGACCAAAAGGATTTTCCTATAGCTGATAATGAATAGCCCACCTGGTCAGGAGGGAAAATTTTGTAATTGGGATCTTTGTAATCCAATATTATTATAAATAAAGGAAGTCTTTCTTGTGTTCAAAGATGTGATCTTGAATGAATTATCTTTGGTTTGAATAAACATGAGCATCTTTTAAGATTTCATTTCATAACAATTAGAATTATGTGTTTGAATAATCAAATATAGAAAACTTGTGCCTATTACACTAAATGTGGGTTGTGGCGTAGCATTCATGAACCATCATGGTGAACACCAGGAATGGAGGTTCAAGTGGTGGTCAAAATGAAAGGCCAGATAAGATCCTTGACCTCCTAAACCAATGGGAAAAAAATGGTCAGAATTGAATGAATGAGGAGAAAACATAAGGGACTAGAGAGCCCAATGTCAATAACTGAGCTATAATAAAAGGAGAGCTCAACAAGAAACTAAAAAGGGTGGCTCTGCCAAAGTTTGATGGAAAAACCATTAAAGACAGAGTGGAAGCATGAATCATTGAAATGGAGAAGTACCTTGAGCTTCAAAATTTATAAAATGAAACTAAGGCTATATGGGTAGCCTATTAGCTCTCTGGTGAGGTAGCTACCTAGTGGGACAACAAAATGATATAATAAAAACTACAACTTGGAGTGATTACCTAGGAACATTTTCTCAAAAAAATTCAAAAAATGTGGCTCTCTTAGCACTTCTTTGATAAGAAGATGATAGAGCTCCAAAACCTAGCTCATGGGAACATTTCAGTAACTCAGCATTGGGAAAAGTTCACTCATTTGTTGAAGTATGTACTGCAGTATTAGAATGATGAGTGCTTCCAAATCAAGAAGTTTATACTTGGTTTGAGACCTCAGATTGGAGTGGAGGTAGACTTACATAACCCAATCACCATGGAGGAGGTATTTGAGAAGGCCACCAAGAAAGAATAGAAGTTGTAATAGCTATCTAATTTTTCAAAGAATTTAGATTCTAAGTCTCAGTTCAAGAATAAGAAATTTCAAAAAGGAGACAAGCCTTGTCAGATCAAGAATCAAAAGAGGGGAAGTGAATCACAAGAGAAAGAAAAGGGGAGTAGTGGTGGAAAGAATAAGAACCTACCAACAACAACAAAGGAAACTTTGATAATAAGCAGAAGAGCTCCAAGGAAGACAGTCGAGAGGTCGAAAAGGGCCTCATGATGGTTGTTACACTTATGGAGGTGATCATTATGCCTCCAATTTCCCACAACATTCAAAGGCATGAAATGAAGGAAACCAACATTAGATCCATATGAAGGTGGATGATAGACATGGTGAATATCGAGCCTCACCAATCTAGCTGTCAAGTAAGCTATATGGAAAACTTGTTTCTA